>APFE031666824.1:24930-49530 GCA_000404065.3 Pinus taeda
GGAGTCTAAGGAGTCACAATATAATCCAACCGACCTAACAATAATAATATAAAGCCACAAAAATAATAATAGAGGGATTCTATGGGGCACAGAAATAACAATATGTGGGTAATAGGGGCACAAAAATATAAATAAGGGGTATAACTACAATAGTAATGGGGTAATCACTAGTATTATAGGGACCCAACATGCCCCTCTCCTTCAAAAAAGTGTTGTCCTCAACGCTTGAGTAGTTCTGGATACTTCTGCATAAATTCTCATCCTCCCATGTGGAATCTTCAACGGATAAGTTCTTCCACTTGATGAGATACTCCGAAATTGATTGATTTCGTAGCTGTCGAGTTCTTGTTTATGTGACTTCTTCCGGTTCCAAGATAATTTTTCCTTCCTCGTCAAGTTCTGGCAATATTGTTTGAACTGGGAGCTTATCGCCTATAACCTTCTTTAAACATGAAACATTGAAAAATGGGTGCACTCAAGAAGCTACAAGAAGCTCCAATTTGTATTCCATAGTACCAATATTTTGCAACACCTTGTACGGACCATAATACTTTAGTGATAATTTATTATCCTTCTTAGCTTGCTTGAGGGACATTTGTTTATATGGTTGTAGCTGTAGGAATACCCACCAATCACCTACATCAAACTTCTTTCACTGCAATGTTGATCTGCCTGTTGTTTCATTCTATTCTGTGCCAACACGAGGTTATCCTTTAAGAGTTGGAGGACTTGTTGTTGATGTTCGATGTGATGTTCCACTGCTTGACCCTTAGAATTTTCTCTTAAATATGATGTGTTGGATGGTGGCTGATACCCATAAAGTGCCATAAATGGGGTCATTTTTGTTGTTGTATGGAAGGAAGTGTTATACCACCATCCAGCCAGAGGCAACCATTTGACCCATTGTGTCTGTTTATCAGATACAAAGCAACGAAGATATCCTTCCAAACATTTGTTTACTATCTCAGTTTGCCCATCAGATTGAGGATGATAAGATGAGCTATGAGCTAACTGAGTACCAAGACAAGAAATAATTCTGTCCAAAAATTTCCAGTGAAAATGGGATCTCTGTCACTTACAATAATCTTTGGGTTTCCATGTAGCTTTTGAATTGTTTCCATAAATGCAGTAGAAACGGTACTAGCTTTAAATGGATGTGATAATGCACAAAAGTGTGCATACTTGGTAAGTCTGTCAACTACCACCATGATGACACTCTTTCCCTCAGACTTGGGTAAACCTGTGATAAAATCCATTGAAACCTGCTCCCAACGTTGGGCTTGGAATGGATAAAGGTTGTAATAGACCCGATGTCTTAATTGTTTCAACTTTATTTTGTTGGCAAACCAAACATTTCCGCCACAACTTTGAATATCTGATTTTAAGGCCATCCAAAAAATTCTTCTTAACCCTGTGGTTAAAGTTTTTAAAATCCTGAGTGCCCTCCTAAGGGAGAAGTGTTGCAATTCCATAAGAATCTTTTGTTTTAGCTAGGAATTCTTACAGAGGTATAAGTGATCTTTGTACCATAACGAATCATTTTGCCAGCTAGATTTACTAGACGTACTGGAATCTTGTTGTAACTTTCGAATAAGTGCCCACACTTCTTCGTCATTCTTCCATTCCTCCTTGCTTCGTTTATCCAATCTGGTTGGATAATAGAAATGGCACACAACAATGCTTCCACATCCTCATCCTTTCTTGAGAGTGCATCTGCCACCACATTTTGCTTCCCTTTTTTGTATATTATTTCAAGTTCATAACCCAACATCTTTGTGACCCACTTTTGTTGCTCTCCAGAGGATAATCTTTGTTCTAAAAAGTATTTAAGGCTATCATGATCTATTTTTACCTTGAAGTGTCTTCACATTAGGTAGGGTCGTCATTTCTTAAGTGCATGTATTATTGCCAACATTTCCTTCTCAAAAATAGCTTTGTGTAAATTCTTTCCTTTGATTGGACGACTTTCGAAAGCAATGGGTCTTTCTTCTTTCATTAAAACAACACCAATTCCATTTCCTGAGGCATCACATTCCAAAATAAAGGTTTTTGTCAAGTCTGATGTAGCTAGGATGGTGCTTGGCACATTGCTTCTTTAAGATGTTGAAATGCCTTCATTGCTTCTGGAGTCCATGAAAATGCATCTTTCTTCAATAATGTTGTTAGAGGTGTTGTTATTCTCCCATAATTCTTAACAAACTTGCAATAATACTGTGTCAACCCGAGAAATCCTTGTAAATGCTTTATGGATGTGGGGATTTTCCATTCCTTAATGGCTTTAATTTTGCTAGAGTCTACCTTAACACCTTCGTGAGATACAATATGACCCATATATTCCACCTCTTGCACCATATAAACATTTGGAGATTTTTGCATATAATTGTTTCTCCTCTAGTAATTTGAGCACCATGTCAACATGTTGAACATGATCCTTTCAAGACTTGTTGTAGATTAGTATATCATCAAAAAATACTAACACAAATTTTCTAAGGAAGGGCTTGAAAATGGAATTCATCAAACCTTGAAATGTAGAAGGTGCATTGGTAAGGCCAAAAGGCATGACCAAAAATTCATAATGACCTTCATGAGTTCTAAATGTTGTTTTCGGAATATCTTTAGTCTTCGTTCTAATTTCATGATATCCTGAAGAAGATCCAACTTGGTGAAATAAATTGATCCATGCAATTCATCCAATAATTCATCAATGATAGGAATGGGAAATTTATCTTTAATAGTGAGCTTGTTGAGATCCCTATAATCCGGACACATATGCCATGATCCATCCTTCTTGTGCACCAATACTACTGGAGCAGAGAAAGAACTTTGACTAGGTTGAATTATACCAGCCTCTAGTATTTCTGCAACCATCCATTCAATTTCACTCTTTTGGGCATAGGGATATCTGTAAGGCCTTATGTTTGGAGTAACACTTGCTGGAATCAAATGAATAGCATGATCATGATCATGAATAGGTGCGAGGACTTTGGGAGTCTCAAATACCTTGGAATGATTGTCCAAGATTGTTTAGAGATCTTGAGAAATAGATGATTTTGATGTGGGAACCTCTAGCGAACATAATTGTGCAATTATGCCTCATTGTTATTTCTTTACAAGCTTTGTCATGCCATTAGAGTTGATTATCTTTCTCAATTTCCCTGTGATACCCCTTAATTAAACTTCCTTTCCTTCTAAAAAAAAAATCAAGAAAAGTTATTGAAAATTAAAAGCTATTGTACCCAAAGATTGTAGCCATTGGACTCCTAGTACAACATCAACACCACCTGTTGGAATGGAAAGAATTGGGCTATTCAATACATATTATCCCATGAATATCTTGATATTATGGCACTTTCCAGAGCTATTTATGGTTCCTCCATTTGCAACCATCACTTGACACTCTAGTGCTGGATATAGGAAGCAATTCAATTCCTTGGCTATTTTACAATGAATAAAATTATGGGTACTGCCTGAATCAATTAACACTATTACCTTTTTCTTCTTGATATGTCCTTCTATCTTGAGAGTTTGTAGAGTGGTAATTCTAGCCAATGATTACAAGATATGGTCAGATTCATTTCTTCTTTCTCTAGGGTTTGCTCCTAGTATATGTCCTCTTCTTTTGATGTTTCTTGTTCTTTTTCTTCCTCCTCTTCACAATCTATGTAAAATAATTTCTTCTCATCACACTTATGACCTTTAGTGTATTTTCTGTCACAACTATAACAAATCCCTTTTGCTCTTTTTTCTTCCAATTGTTGTGGTGTCAACCTTGTAGGTTGTGGAAAGCTAGGGGCAACAACACTTCCATCTTTATAAATGTGAGTAGGCTTCCTTGTTGCCATAATTTTGCTTTCAGTTTTTCTTGCCAACTTGAATTCCTTCTCTAATGAACTAAGTTCCCAAAGGCGAACCTCATGTTGGATGTTATCCTCTAAAGTCCCTATGAACACATCAATCATATGCTCCTCTGGAATATCTTTTACCCTTATATTCAACTTTTGGAAGTCCTCAATGTGCTTCATCATTAAACCCTTTTGTTTGAGATCTATCAATTGGCTAAAAAAGGTGTTGCTTTTTGTATCCTCATAATGTGCTATCATTTCTTCCGTAAAAATTTCCGAAGTGACAATTTGTTTACGAGATCAGATCCATCAATACCATACAAACTGATTTGGTTCCAAAGATAAAGTTGCAATTCGTACCTTTTGGGTGCATTTTGCACATTATGGAGATCGAAATATTGCTCCATCTGTAGTATCCATGTTACGGGATCCTTGCCATCAAACTTCCTCATATCGATCTTTCGAACATGGTGGGTCTTCAATCCAACGTTAGAGTCTATGAAATCATGATTAACATTTCTTTTGTTCTCATCATGAGTTTCCTTTACTACCCTTTCACCATTAGTAAACATTTCTTGTAGCAACTTTGTCAAATCTATCTTCAAATCTTCCATGTTGCCTTTAAGTTTTGCTTCTATACCATGCATCTTAGCTTCCATGCCTTTCTTTAAACCATCCATATTAGCTTTTGTTACTTTTTGTGAGAGTGAAAATTGTTGCACTTGGTCTCGTAATTTTGATATATCATGTTCCATTTCTTCCTCTTCTTCATGATTCGAGTAGAGATTTTAGGTTGCTTACTAGGTGTTTTCATTTTTTTTCTTCCGGGCATCAATTAATGATAATTATGCCTCACTATGCCTTTTGAATCACTTCAAACTATTTTTTCAAACCAAACTTATGCAAATTTAAAAAAAAAACTACACATCTTTTTTTTTATTTGTAGGAGTTTGATATTGAATATGTTGTATCTCTGTAATTTCAGATCTCCAAGGTCTGAAATTGCATCGTGTCGTATCTCTCTGAGTCCTCTTTCTAACCCCACCAGTCTGATCAATATTTTATTCTTCAAGAAAGTGTTATTCCAAATCTCCCACGATGACCTGACTATAGATTAGTTCAGTAGAGAGGACTTGTACAACCTACCATGTGTCATTGTTTCGACATTCAGACCTGATAACGATACAAAAAAAAACTAAAGTATGTCCTCTTTCTATAACTTCTTACGAAATTTCAATTTGATGCTCAGAGAGAAAGTTATGACGATTTTCCCAAGGTCACCTATTTGGGATGTAATTCGAGAGCTTTTAAAAACCCCAACTTCATTGGATCATATATCCGAAAATATAGCGAGAAAGGATCTGAAATTCGAACCCGATGTTCATCAAGATTTCGGTTCAAATGGTTTTTAATTTCAGCTTCTGAAACATCGTAGAAAAAATGTTATAGCAAAAATTCCATGATGAACTGTTTGGAGCAGTGAAACCATAGAATCCAAAGCTCTGATACCAAATGTTATGCAACCATCTCACAAAATAGAAGAAAATATAGATCAACGACTTCAAAATCAACCTCTTTAAGGGGGAAACCTCCTTTGCATTACACAAATGAATAATTCTTGGATGATTCAAATGACAAAACCTCTTTTATGTATATAGGAGTCTAAGGGGTCACAATATAATCAAAGATGACATAACAATAATAATATAAGGGCACGACAATAACAATAGTGGGCTTCCATGGGGCACAATAATAACAATATGGGGACAATAGGGGCACAGAAATAACAATAAGGGCTACAATGACAATAGTAATGGGGAATCACTAGTATTATAGGGACCTAACAGATTCCAACCACTACAACTATAATCTATATGCGACAACCCTTTTTGCTACTTATATTGTAAATGTCACTATGAATTGTAATTTGTGTAAATACCATGGAAATGTAAACGTTGACTCGACTAGGGGAGTGGACAAGGATTTAGAGTTTGAAGAGGAGGAGTTTCTTGGGAAGTGGTTAAGACTCGGACTATTCATTTAATATGCCACCATTTTTCTAACTGGGTTTAATGGCCTGCACAATAGGCGGGGATGTGGAGTATGGGCTTCCTAAGTGGAGGACAAGCATCATACCAATTATACCCTTGAGGGGCATGTTGGGTGGTCAACACGCAATAGGGGAGACTAGGGGTTGGCAGAAGGTAAAAGGCCGACAGGAAATATATGCAATATGGATGTCAAGGGATTCATTCGGAAGTAAGTTGGGTATGTGTACTAGCAGTATGATCTAATATGCAATAAATTACATGAGAGACACAAATTGTATGCGGGAAAGGCGCATACTATAAATTGCGAGAGAACTCACAAAAGGGGATGCTCAGAAGCAGCATTGGAGCACATTAAGGAGTGAGAGAGTGCAAAAAAAAAAAAAAAGTGGAGACACTGTGTATTCTAAAGACCTGCAAGGTTGAGCGGCTAGAAACAATATGTGCTATGGATTCCTAATTGGTAGAGTGGGGGAACTCAATGTGTTTTGGATACTTGCAAGGTTAGTAGGTGGAAATATAGTGTGCTCTAAATCCTTGTTTGAACAAGTGGAGACGTTCTGGGATATGATTTTGTATTAAGTAGGCGGAGATAAGGTGAGCTCTAGATTCCTACGTGATTCGATTAATTAGCATTGGTGTTAATTCCCATGAGAAGTTAACTCATCAGAAACATTTCTAGCTCGGGGGTAGTTAGTTGCAAGAAATATTGTAGTGCATTTAGCCTATGGTTGGGTGGAGAGTTAAAGTCCCTCCCTTAGTGTCTAGCCTCTTAAGCTAATCAGATAAGTATATATGTGGCACTATGAATAATGAATGAAGTTGTTATGTGTTATAACAATGATTGTGTCACCATTGTTATGGAGGAATGTGTTATTCCCGGTTGTTTATAATGATATGGTTAAGTGGACGTTCTCATGGTTTGAGGGACTTGTGGATCCATGTGGTTGTTGATACGTTCTTGAGTTATAGATCTATTTACATGGTATTGTATGAATGCTTGTTGTACTCAGTTAAAATATTATTGTTTGTGATTTCCATTATTTGATAGGGTCATGGATATTTCATTGATTAATATTGTTAATAGTTCTTATGTTGCAATGTATGTTTCATCAATGGATCTAACACTATTGTGTGAGATATATGATGTGGTTGCATCTGAGTTCACGAAGTAGTGTTAGCCATGGTTTGGCTTGTTTTTGTGCTTGTTAGCAAGCATGTCGAAGGATTCATCCATTTTATCATGGCTATGTTCAATGTCTAAAAGTTTGATGTTGGAATGGAGGTTTCATTCTTGCCGTGATAACAGTGTTGAGCATTGCTCTACACCGAGAAAGGCTTCACAAATCCATTGAAGTCCTCAAGGCTTCTGAACCTGGTTGTTGCAGAGAAACAATCTTGTATTTTGGTTGAATGAGCCTTGTTATACTTGTGAAATAGTCAAAGTCTATGGAGATGAGGAAATGTATGTCTCGGGGATGGAGATATAGCTTCGTAAGACAGGAAACTACGATGTTTGGAGACAAACATATTTAAATTTCGGGAGCTGAAGGTATGTCTCCATGGGATAGGCAACCATGTTTCTTAGAAACAATAATATGTTTTTCCCAGGGGACAAAGAAATGTTTGTCATAAGGAACAGAGACATAGAATGTTGCATTACAGGAAAACTACACGTAGACCCAAAAATTGATTACAACATGGAATCAATGGAATTTAATAAGGGTCACAGTTGTGTGGGACCCTTGGCTTAGGATGATGTGGTAGATGTCACACCGTCCATGTAAGGCTATCTGGGATGTCATGTGAGAATCTGGTGGACGTGGATTAACAACATGGCAAGGATGTTAATGTGTCAAGGATGCTAACATGGAAGGATGACAACATGACATGTGGCAGGCATATATGGCCTTTTGGATGGCTGAGTGGTAGGATTTTGAGTGACACATGGCACCGCATGGAGATGCCATGTGGCAGGGTGATGTCACCCTAATGTCAATATGATGTTAGCAGGTCACACAAGGGACATATGATGCAAAGTTGGATGACATGGATGCCAGGCGGCGGTCATGCCATGTCGTCCTGGAAAAAAAAGTGTGATGTCAAAATTACCATCTAGAGACAGGAATACTCTCATTAGTGCCTTATGTTTAGCATTGAGTTCATGTAAGGTATAACCAGGATATGTGCACAGACTGATGGGGGCACTAGATGAGGATTCCTCTTTTTTTTTATGTGAATAAGTTTGTCGTGATGTGGATGTTTTGGAGTAGAATGCTCTTAGAGTTTTGGAGCAATGGCACGGTGCCATAATGGATGCCATGCTGGACCAAGAGTGATGTTGTAGAACCACATAGGCACTTGGGTTGCCATGTGGAATTCCTTGTTGATGTGGAAGTGGTTAAAGGCCCAAACTTCAAATGGCCATAACTTTCAATCTAGGAGTAAAATTGAGGTAAAATTTATATCACTATAAAGCTTTTGATGAGTTGGATGTGATGGTATTATCCAAAGTGAGTTCTACACACTTTAGGGAAAAATAAATTTTGTAACCCCATCTTCATATTGAGACCATGGAGATTGGGTTAGTTAAAATTAACACCTCACATCATCCTAAGAAGTCTAAGGGGGTGGGAAGGAGCATTACAAAGTGGTATCTAAGCGCCCCAATTCAACACTCAAACTAAATGGGCATAGAATGATAAAACATAGAATTATGTTATAGAGTGTGGTGTTTTCTAGTGATTGTTTGTTGTGTGCAAATGGGTCTTGATTGTAGCACTTTCACTACTAATTGTGTACTAATTATAGATTGTGTGTGTATGCATATCACTGCTAATATCATAAATTGAAATGATAGAAATAACATATTTTGATATGTTATTTGTTTTTTTACAGACATGCTAACTCAAAACTTGGTGTTTCATATAGCCTTACATCGATGGGTAAATGTGTTTATTTATATTTTTGTTTCGCTAACAGTTATGTGTGTGTAAAAACACATAAGAAGACACCAAAGATTAGCAAGATAGTAAAGGGAATGAGCTCCAGAATGGTGCAGTATAGCATTGATAAATTCCAACATTGTCAGGAAGAAGAGCTAGTTGGAAAGAGGAGAGAGGAAGACTCTCGCAACATGATCTAGGTTTTGACTACCCAAGAAGAGGTAAAGGCAAGAAAAGTCCACCAAGATTTAGCAAGCATAAATTTAAGATTGATAATGTAAAGGGAAACAAATCTAATAAAATACATAGGGAAACAAGTGAAGACATGGTGAGAGGAAGAGCTGCACTTAGTACTCCATATAGGAGGACAAACAATCACAAGAAGTTATCTAGTCCCCGCCTTTCAATTTAATCACAACCATATTTAATTTTATCCCCTTCCCCTCGCTGCTCCTCCCCCCTCCTCATTCCTTATCCTATACCTAATAATTGATCCTCGTTCCTAGCCATTTATTTATTATGTCAATGCAGTGACATATAGGATCCATGTTTATTATGTCAATGCAGTGACATATAGGATCCATGTTGGGCTATTAGTTTGTAGCCATACAAAAACTTTCAAAAATAAAGTTGTTGTTTGTAAAATTAGCTTTGGATTTTGCATTTTCTAGGGATGATGTCAACGACACCACCGCATCAGGGATCCAAAGCCTGATGCCGAGACACATCCCCACATGCTTGTCCAATGTCATTATTAGCCTGTACAATGCTAAGATTGGTACAAAACAACCTGTGGGCAGTTTTGAATGTGAGTTGGAAATATGTATACAGTCTCGGGACATGATGTGGTCCCCACTGAACATGATAAAGCCTGGGGCTACATTACTTGATTGACATGATTCGTTAAATATTGCTAAGTACATTAGCAACAACATACGTACTGACTACTGAAAAACTTGTGGGTAACAAATAACAAATTTATCTTCATAGAACTAACGAGTGAAGCAAAGTAGAGGAGAGGAGAGAGGCCTGCAATAGTAAGTCGAAGACTTGTATTGGCTTTCATTCAGCGTCGATTCACGTGATATTCCTTTCATTGTTCTGTCAATTACTTCAGAGGTGGATCGATTTTCTTCGATGCAGCTAAGGAGAAAATGTCATTGTTCGACCAAAGACAGTAAAGAGCGACATCCATGTAAATATTTTTTAAAATATGCTCCGATTATAAAATATCTGAAAATTTAAGGATGATCGTTGAAAATTCAAGGATTAGACACACGGCTTCTTGCATTATTGGTCTAGTATCTCACAATTTAAAATGTTTTTTCGAAGTATAGCATAGGCGAAGGGATTTGTAGAGGATTGGCTAAATATTGTGTGTATTTCTTTGGCATCATCTGTAATACTAAGGATAGACTCTAGAGCAACTCTTTATTCGATGAGCCTCTTTCACTAGGTAGTGTTAGACAGTTAGACAGTTAATTAGGTTGGGTTAGTTAGTTTGTGTTATGGTAAGTGGTTATTAAAATCCAAAAAATTGAGAAACTGAATTAATGGTATCTTTATATATTTATATACACATGGTATATAAATCTATATACACATTGTATATAGATCTCTTCTTATCGTACCAGAATATACCTTTGAGTTTGGTTTGCAATTATTATTCTTAATATACCTTTGAGTTTGGTTTCCAATTTTTTATATTATAGTGGTATCAAAGCGGGTTGTTTTGTGGCATTTTAGAGTTCAACCACTAGTTTTGTGTTGTTAGAGTGGCGTTGTAGCTTTCCTGGGATATGCTCTTCATCTCTGTCTGATCTGATCCGTTGTCGGGTTGTTTCCCGTGACTTATATGTTTATTACGGTCAAAATCTTGTGTCGAGGAATTGTTAACGTTGTGGAACCGCGTGTGTACCATATTCAAAAGCCTGGTCATGACAGAGAGTTGGGGATTCTAGTCGCGACAAAGAGTTGGAAGCTACGGACTCTCCTGTGTACTGTGTCCCTATTACAGTTGGAGCTATGTGTATCGTTTTGTATAGTCATCCCTTTGTTTTCAGCACAATGAAGAATTTTGAAGATTGAGATGAGATCCCACCGTATGGGAACCAGAGGATCACAATCTTCGGGTGATTGAAATGGAATCGAAGAGAACATGGTGTTATTGCTAATATTTATGGTTTTTATTTGCACAGTCATGGCGAATGTCCTACACGAAGAAAAAAATATGAAGGTGACGACACGGGTATACTGAAGTTTTGAACAGGTCGATGATGCCTGACTGCCAAAGAAGTAAACAAAGGTATGGGTCCACGCCGTTGCTTATAACCTGTTAATTCTCTGTAGATAAGTAAGAGAAATTATATGTCATGCTTTGTGGTCATATGTGCAATTTTTGGTTATCTTGTGTACTTTGTTCGAGTTGTGTGCAAAGAATATGTGTCAAATTTTATCTTCGAAGCCTATTTGTGAGAGGACAACTTGATGCCTTCTCTTTCCTGGTCGAACATATTCGTAGTGTAGTTCATACAAGATTGATGATTAAATGATCTATATTCAGTTATGTTACGATGTTAGTTCTATTCAGTTAACTTATAATAGGGCGTCTGCATGCCACACAAATGCACCTATACCAAGCCAATGCCTGTTTTTGAATAATGAAAGGCATTATTTTGCCTGGTTGCCAAATATGAACACAAGGGTGGAATCATTTGAGAACAACCTTCTCACCAAATTAAGCTACGACATATCTTATCCAGATCAATGAAAGCCCACGAATTTGTTTACAGGTCACGTATTTTGGATCGTCTGGATATGAAGACCCAAGATCGGTTCCATGTCATGGTAATAGTTTGCCGGAGATCGAAACATGCTTTCTTACATACAGTCATTCTGAGACAATCATTTTAGTGGCATCTTTTATAATTATTTTTTATATAGACGAACTGTGCTATGAATAGTAGTCGGGAAGAACTTGAATATTGAAGTCTAATCATTTTGGTTTGATATTTCTTCTCCTGATTTTTTCATAAATAACAAGATTTTGCGCAATAGTATGTGCAGTTGGTTCAATTGGTAGTTGCGTTGAATTGCGGACCTTCAAGGAAAAAGAAGGAAATTTGATATTTAGCTACATGTCAAAGAAATTGTAATGCAGGGTCAATTGATTTGGAAGGAGTTCTGTAATGGAATGGCGGGCCTGCATTTGCATGGATTCACCTTATGAAAATTATGTATTAGGAATGATTCTATCTGATAGGTCTCATGTTAGCAGGTTTCGGGTGTTGAATCGTTAAATAGTGTCCTAAATTATTACTTCTTCATTAGTAATAGTTTTAGATCATATTGAAAGGAGAAAAAGACATGTGAAGGCCATTGGTGATTAAAAATGCTAACGCAGGGGTTGGTAATTAAAATAAAGAAATTCTTTTTGTATTTACTTAAAGGGAGAAAATATGTAAAAGAGTTTGTTGAAATCCTTTGAAAAAGGATATGAAATGGTTTATTTGGTGATAGTAAGTGTGCAGGAATAAGGAGTAAATCTCACTCAATGAGGCGGCCGCGGCCATGATGTTCTCAGTGAAATTTCCCATTAAAATGATTAATTCAGTCAACAAATTTTACTTTTAAAAGTTAAAAGATACGAAGGTAAACGAAAGTGAAGGGGGTAAACACAATCATCCATGCAAAAATAATATTGAGTATAGTAAATTTTTGAAGTATTTTTTGAAAAAGTAAGTTATTTTATTTTGGTAGCATATTTTATATTTGGTCACATATTCAAAGGGGCCAATTGGTTGATGTTAGCATTATGATAAATATGTCAACATGATGATTATGCACATGCTACAAGTGAGATGGACAAAGCAATATCAATTCAGAGACAGAAATATGATAAAAGTGAAGTTTAGGAAAGTATAAGTGGGTCTTGTGAAGAAAAGTTATGATAAAGGTGAAGTTTAGGAAAGTATACGTGGGTCTTGTGAAGAAAAGTTTCTGCACCATGCTATTGTTAACACCAGGGGTCTTTACCATGGTATTGGCCCATAGTAATAAGCAGGATAATGGATATTTGATCACGTCAAATAATACCATCAGAATGACTAAGGGATTGGCTTAAGGTATTGGCTAAGGCCTAAATTATACAAGGAGATGGAGATCAAGTGCTAGGGGTACAAGTTTTGTGTTTTTTATGAACAATTTGATCTAAAACAGGTGTGCACCAAGGAGTGGGGAAAAGACACAAATCTACAAACTATGAAGTATGGTATCATATGCATTTGCTTGATTTTCATATTAAAAATATCTAACTGTGATAGATATGTGGTGTTAATGATACTCTAACACGAATATGAGACATTAAGGGGTGTGTAGTATATATTGTGATTGTAGTGAAAGCATGACTCAGTGATTTCATATCTATACGTTGTTTGCCTCGGAAGGATCACATACATAAGGGATGGGATCTTCGTCTAAATAACCGCGTATATTTTCTTCAGTATGGACAGATCTGTATCGTATGCAGGTGTCAAATATGGAAGGTGCATACATATGTAGGAGTGATTTATAAGATTTGCGTACATCTACTATGATTTTTTAGGATGAGCTGATGATAATGGTTGATCTTTTCTCTTATGTTTACTCTTGTATGTCGATAAAGTCTTTCTCATAATAATTTGTGAAGGTAGGAATGATTTATAAGATTTGAAGGTAGGAGTGATTTATAAGATTTGCGTACATCTACTATGATTTTTTAGGATAAGCTGATGATAATGGTTGATCTTTTCTCTTATGTTTACTCTTGTATGTCGATAAAGTCTTTCTCATAATAATTTGTGTCCAAACAATATTTTTTGGACTGAATTGATTATGAATTTAAAGTTGACTAAGTGATGATATTGTTGTGTGACAATATGTATTTGGTTAAGTGATTTATGTTGGCTCCAATATCTATTTGGGTGATTGATTCAATAGCACAATGATTCAAATTCAGTTATCAACATTTTGAGATATGTACGCGGGTATTCTTTAGGAGAAGCGCGTACATACGCAGGTATGATCAATCAAAGTAGTGTATACAATCTGATGCATATTTGATCAATTTTTGTAGTAGCAGCAATTGATTTATGTGATGGGTAACAGTGTTTGACTTGGTATACTAGAGAGTGGATATGCATTGGTACGATTTATTCTGAATTGATAAAGTTATATTAGTTACATTAGAAGATTTGATGATCCAGTATTTGTTTAATTGCTTTTAGAATTTATTGAGATTGGATCTAGTTTGAAACATTCTGAAAACTGATCCACAAAGAGTTGAGGATAACAGTATTCACAAAGGGGGTTGTAGCAATCTTCCAGTAGGAGCTGGAAAACGAGAGAAGGTTGATGGGTAACAGTGTTTGACTTGGTATACTAGTGAGTGGGTATGCATTGGTATGATTTATTCTGAATTGATAAAGTTATATTAGTTACATTAGAAGATTTGATGATCCAGTATTTGTTTAATTTCTTTTAGAATTTATTGAGATTGGATCTAGTTTGAAACATTCTGAAAACCGATCCACAAAGAGTTGAGGATAACAGTATTCACAAAGGGGGTTGTAGCTCTCTTCCAGTAGGAGCTGGAAAACGAGAGAAGGTTGTAGCTTTCTGCGGGTAGGAGCCTATGTACTGTTTAAAGTTTGCGCCAGTACAATATTGTAAGAAGATTATTTTTAAAAAAAGAAGAAGACAAAGACAATAAAAATGATGGATTTCTCCCACATTGGGTTTCCACCTAAAATTCCCAGTGTTCATATGGTTGTGTTTGTTTATGTTCTATCTGATTTTTAACTGCTCATACTTATTGTTTAATTGATGAATAATAGAACAATAATACACTAGTTAATGTTGTACAAATGATCAGATAAGTTATCTAGATATACGTGGGTTTTTGTAGTGACTAATCTAGATATACATGGGTTTTTGTAGTAACAGACACGTAGTTGCCTTCACAATAGTCACGTATAATAATCAGAATAAGAAATTGAAATTGAAAGTGTGTAAAATACTAATTCACCTCCCCCCCCTTGTATTTTTCCTAACAAATGGTAATCAGAATAAGAAATTGAAATTGAAAGTGTGTAAAATACTAATTCAGCCCCCCCTAGTATTTTTCCTAACAATTGGTAAAATACTAATTCACTCCCCCCTAGTATTTTTCCTAACGGTATCAAAGCAGGTCCTTCACCCCCCCCTAGTATTTTTCCTAACGGTATCAAAGCAGGTCCTTCACCCCCCCCCCCAGTATTTTTCCTAATAATTGGTAAAATACTAATTCACCCCCCCTAGTATTTTTCCTAACGGTATCAAAGCAGGTCCTTCAAAAGAAGTTTGATCGCTTGAAGGAAGATTCATCAAGATGAGAAATCAAGAGGGAGTAGTATCTATTAGGCCATCATTGTTTAATGGAACCAACTTAGTTTTCTAGAAATTCAGAACAAGAGCTTATCTACAGTCACTTGGAGCTGACGTTTGGGAAATTGTTGAAGGAGGCTACCAATATCCATCCCCCATTCCTACAGATGAAACAAAGAAGAAAAAATATGAGAGAAATGCAAAGGTTGTCAATGCTCTATTGGGAAGCTTGGCAGAATCATAATTTGTGAAAGTTATGCAGCCGAATACAACAAAGGCTATATGGGACAAGATCATCCAAAGTTATGAAGGTGATACTAAGGTAAAGAGTGCCAAACTTCAAACATTTAGAATTCAATATGAAACTCTCAGAATGCATAGTGATGAAAGTATTGTGAGTTTCTTTCTTAGGGTAGATGAGATCGTTAATTCAATGAGAAATATTGGTGATGAGTAAAAGATTCAATGCTTGTTGAGAAAATCCTAAGATCTCTAACCCCAAAATTTGATTCGAAAGTATCTGTCATTGAAGAAATGCAAGATTTGAAGAACCTTACTGTTGAACAACTTCTTAGGATATTAACAACTTATGAAATGAGAAAGGGGGTCCCTCAGATATCATAGAAGTAGCATTCAAAACTACTTCTAAGAGAAAATAAAAGGAGGATTTTAAGGAATCAAGCTATGTATCATATGAAGAAGAGGCAAACTTCGTAAAGAAACTCAAAGTAGGAACTTGAAGATTTATAGGTAAGCTTCCTTTCAAATGCTTTGCTTGTGGAAGGGTTGGTCATTATGTTGCAAAATACCCTTATAAAGAAAACCATGAAAAAGGGAATAATTCTATAAAACTAAAATTTAGAAGAAGGTTTGAAAACGAGAAAAAAAATTACACACACGAAGATAGTTATGGTCTTTCAAATGGTGAAGAAAGTGAGTCTGATCAAGAATATCAATTACTTATGGCGTTTGAAGATAAATGTATTGATTAGTCTGGTGATGTTTTTATGGATGTGCTAGAAGAAAAGGATAATCTCATTGAAGAAATAACTTAGCTTAGAATTCATTTAGAAGCTAAATTAGCAGAAGAGGCACTAAAGAAACAAATTGTAGAAAGAGGGAGGCATAATGGAAAATTAGAACTATAAATAGTAAGTCTAAGAAAGGAACTTGAGAAAACAAAAGGTCTAAACCTTCGATTTGCTAAAGGATCTGAGACCCTAGGAGAAACCATCAAAATGCAATGCTCTCCTCTAATAAAAACAGGTCTTTGATACAATGGAGAATCATCAAAGGCTGTAAAATATTCTAAAATAGATAAATGAAGCTATCTCAATGCAATAAAGGGAAGCAATCAACAAAATGCCATCTCTCAGCAAAGGAATGAGGGATCAAATGTCTCTCAGGTAAACCATCCTTACCATACTCAAAAGGGAAACTATACAAAAAGGTACTATACTCCCAGGAATTTCTACTTCAATGGTCAATGCTTCACTTGTCATAATTTTGGTCATATGGCTTCTCAATGTGTTGCTTATAAAACTATCATGATTAGAGAAGCAAGAAAATAAACGAATGGGATTAGAATAAAGAAATAATCTTACAATACATTCTCACCTCTCCAAGATGAAACATAACGTTCCTTTTGCAATAACTTTGGGCATAAAGAGATCGAATGCAGAAGCATAATGAGATCAACTCTTCAGAATGAACAAAAGGAAACAACATCCAACATATGGAAAAATAAAACCATAGAATTTAAAAATTGTGGCTTAGATTTGTATGCAGGAGATAAAGAAAATCTATGGTACATTGACAGTGGATGCTCAAACCATATGACAAGTGATAAATATAAGTTTATGTCCTTTAATGAAATAAAGAAAGTAAACTTTGGAAATAACTCACCTGCTGCTGTTAAAAGGAAAGGAATTGTTTTACTAAAGGATAAAGTTAAAGTTGGAAATGTTTTGTTTGTTGATGGATTAAGACATAGCTTGTTGAGTGTTAGTCAAATGTGTGACCAAGGGCATGAAGTTTTTTTCAGATCAAATAATTGTGTGGTAATAAATCTCGATACAGGTAAGATCATAATAAAGGGAATAAGAACTCCTGATAATGTCTATGTCTTGGAAGGCGGTCAACAACATTGTTACTTAAGAAAATCAGAAGAAAGTTGGCTTTGGAACAAAATATTGGGACATTTAAGCTTCACCCAATTACACAAGTCAAGAAGAATGGGAGAAATACATGACTTGCCTAACATCTCTCTACTAGAAAACAATGTATGCAAATCATGTCAATTCGGTAACAAACCAGAGTTCAATTTAATGCTAAAGAAGGTACTTCAAATAATCCACTTGAACTTATTCATACTTATTTGTGTGGTCCTATGAGAAAGAAGTCTCCTTGAGGTGAACAATACTTCATATTATTCATTGATGATTTTAAAAGAATGTGTTGGATTGGCTTATTGAAACATAAAGATGAAGCATTTGATAAATTTAAAGTCTTCAAAGATTTAGTAGAAAATGAGTTAGATTTAAAAATCAAGTGTATTAGATTTGATAGAGGGGAAGAGTTTATATTAGATGAGTTGTTCGACTTTTGTGAACGACATGGTATTAAGAGGAAGTTTTCTATAGCTAAAACTCCTCAATAAAACGGAGTGGCAGAAAGAATGAACATAACAATCCAACAAATGGCATGTGCCATGCTTGATGAGTTTGGAGCACCTCATACCTTCTCGGGGGAAGTAACACATATAGTCGTGAATATCCTCAACAAAGCTCATTTTCGAGTAAATAGTGATAAACTCATTATGAAATATGGTTTGGTAAGCCTCCAACTGTAAAAACTTTTATAGTTTTTGGAAGTAAATGTTACATAAAGAATAATGATTATAAGCTTGGAAAGTTTGAATCTAGAGTTGATGAAGGAATTCTCCTTGGATAGTCCTCTAGAAGTAAAGGATATAAATGCTACAATAAAAGGCTTCAAAATATTTTTGAATGCATTCATGTTGTAATTGTTGAAGCATCTATAGGTACCAAAAGAGAAGCCCAACAGATGAAAAACTTGTTTCTAAAACAAGCCAATAGGTTGTAGGAGAGGGAACAAATGAAGCAGCAGAAGAAGGAATTGAAAGCACAAAAGCATCAAAAAAGACTTCGTCAAGGTATGTTCAGAAAAATCATCCGGAATCTCAAATTCTAGGTGAAAAGGAAGTTGGAATACAAACTAGAAGAACTCTTGTTGGAACTTCCAGTTACCTAGCCTTACTATCCACAATTGAACCTCAAAATGTAAATCAAGCAAGCAAAGATGAATGTTGGGTTAAGGCAATGGATGAAGAACTTGAGGAAATAGAAAATAACCATACATGGGAGTTAGTACCAAGACATCATGATAAAAATATTATTGGGACAAAATGGGTGTTCAAAAACAAACTAAATGAAAATGGAGAAGTGATTAGAAACAAACCAAGACTTGTTTGCAAAGGCTACGCTCAACCAGAAGGAATAGACTTGGAAGAAACATTTTCACCTGTAGCTAGACTTGAAGCCATAAGAATGTTTCTTGCACTTTTAAGCTTTCATAACTTCAAAGTATTTCAAATGGATGTTAAATCTGTATTTTTAAATGGGGATCTAGAAAAAGTTTATATTGAACAACCTGAAGGATTTATTCTAGGCAAAGATAAAAATATTGTTTGCAAGCTTAAGAAGGATTTGTATGGATTAGAACAATCTCCTCATGCATGGTATTCTCCTCTTGATAAGTATCTTCAACAACAAGGTTTCAAAAAGGGGTCAATAGACGACAACTTATATATAAATTTGATACAGATAAACTTTTAATAATTGTTTTTTATGTAGATGACATCATATTTGGAAGTAATGTAGAAAATATGAGTCAAGAATTTGCCTATGTTATGCAACAAGAATTTGAGATGTCTCTACTTGGTTAACTAACATACTTTCTTGGTCTTCAATTTCAACAAACAAAGAATGCTATCTTTCTCTCACAAACCAAGTACCTCAAGCAGATTTTGAAGAAATATGGAATGGAAGACTGCAAGCCTGTATACACACCAATGGTAACAGGATGCAATCTTAGTTCACATGATGATTCTCCTTCAGTAAATCAACCAGAATACATATCTATGATTGGAATATTGCTCTACCTTACAGACACGAGACCAGATATTATGCATGTAGTTGGGATTGTTGGATGATTTCAAGCAAATCCTAAAGAAACTCATCTTCATGCAATCAAGATAATATTCAAGTATTTACAAGGAATTCAAGATTTTGGTCTATGGTATCCCAAAGATGCATATTTTTTACTTCATGCTTACATAGACGCGGATTGGGCAGGTGACAATGATGATTGAAAGAGTACTAGTGGAGGAACATTTTATTTGGGGCCTCGCTTGGTATCATGGTTAAAAAAAAAACAAAGCTCAATTGCTTTATCTACTGCTGAGGCAGAATATGTTATTGTTACATCTTGCTATACTCAAATTTTATAGATGATGCAAAAATTTCAAGACATTCAAATCACTTGTCCTTAACCTATACCTATTCTATGTGATAATATTAGTGCCATAAGTATTTCGAAAAATCTTGCACTCAAAAACCTAGCATATTCCCATCAAATATCACTTTCTGAGAGAACATGTGCTTGAACAAAAGGTCAAATTGGAGTATGTTCCTTCAAAAGAATAAGTTGCAGATATATTTACAAAGCCACTTCCATGTGATTCCTTTGAATATCTCCAACATAAGCTAGGAGTGGTCTCTGCCTCCTCATTTTGTTAATTATTTTGACAGATTTTTAATGTTCAGGGGGAGATGTGACTGTAACTTATTACAGTCTACTTTTTGTGCGTGGATCTCATGAAGGATAATCACGTATATACGCGAGTTTGGTTCTAAACAATAGTATATATTTCTCTATAATGATGAAAACGGGACAATCTCAAGGAGAGTTTCTGGTATATTTCAATCAGTTATTTTGTCGCCCTCTATTTCTGGTATTGGTTAGTTACATTCTATTGATATTTAGATGCTACTTAGAAGTGATATTGGCTTGTGATGGTTATGATTTGTTGTAGTGGCCAATCTAGGGTGCTAGATTAGACTAGATTTAATATCAACCAAGGTAGGTAAACTTAGAGGCACGTGTCTAAAGTCTATAGACATAAAAGGATCCCTAACTAAGTGTCTACTGTGACAGGCTATAACACTCCTTTGCAGGAGGTTGAAATATGTTTCCTCTCACCTTAACACCCAGATCACCTAATTTATCTAACTGTCCTAAAGATACAGCGTATTGCTAGACTGAGTTCTTAACCCTCTTACAAGGATATTTTACGCAAAAGCTCTTTCTAGCTAACACACTAAGCATTCATGAAAATCAAAAGCACACTAAAATTTTAAATACATGAGAACAGAGTCCACAGAGATGCTTTGAAATCTAACAATCGATCAAATCTTTTTACAAGATATTGTTCAATGATCTAGCAATCAAATTCTCAAGCTATGACCATGAATATTATTTGCAAGAATTTCTAATCAAATCGATAAACTCACAGACAAGGAAATGACATTAAGCACTATGCACACTATTCAAATTCGAAAACGCTATGGAAATGAAATTAACAGTATATCAATTTCCACGTAGGGCCCATCCACGCTTCAATGGCACACTTAAGAAAATTCAAGCGATGAGAATGTTAATGCATAAGCACTGTTGGAGTAAAACGGTGACTCTAATTAAGTTCTGGAGATTGAAATCACATGCAAGAGCAGTGTTCTGGAACAATACACAAAGATAATAATCGTTCTGGAAACAATACAATACGCAGTCTTTATCTGCTTGTCTCCTATATAAATCGAATGTACATACATTATGCAGATGTTTCTACTTTTACAAAAGAGTGATTTTTGTCCTTTCTAATCTAAACCGATTTCCAAAAGCAAAACGAAATCAGTTTGGGAACACTGGCTTTTTGCTCTGCCTTTAGTTGACCTAAAAGGCTGGGTTTGGACCAGCACCTTGACCATGTATCCAGGAGCGTTAGATTTGTTGTTGAATCGATTTTTCACCATGCATGTACATTCCAGATCACGTTCCTATCCATTGTTTTGACTTGCCTGCCATGCCACGTGTCACATCATAAATGATTTACAGGAAGTCATGACATTCTGTAATTTTTGTTGAAAATTCCTAATTTTTAACATAAAAATTCACAAATTAAATTTAATGTAAATTAACAACTATAATGCTATTGATTAATCAATTTTGATGGATATTAGGGGTTTATGGGAGAAAAAGATAGACAAATGATGGATTTCTAGAAGAAAAGGATGGCAATGAAATGGTACCAACATCTCCCCCAAGCTCAATGATTTAGCATGTCCTCATGCTAATCCTGATGTGCTCCCTTTATACTTTGTTCCTGCCTGTGCCTCTGCTTCTTGTAACAATGCATCTATATTCTTCTGAGCTTGGGCATCCTTCTGAATGTGGAGCTCATGTTTGAAATTCTTGCATTTCTCTTTGAGAGCTTTCTTTTGATTATACCATTTGGTTGCCCACTTGCAAATGTCGGTTTGTTCAACCTTGAGTTCTTTGATTTGCTCCTTCAGCTTCTCATTTTTTTGTTGAGTCTTCTTACTCTGATCTCTCAACATTTCATTCTCCTTCTTGATGACATTCTCTAGCATGTTGGCCTCCATCAGTTCTTCTTTTAGCTTTTCAATTTGTTTTTCTAACCTCCTTTGTTTCTTGTTTGCAGGTGGTGACTCTTTCCCTTGCCTGTTGTTACTCTCAACTTCCATTTCAGCTTTTGGTCCAGGCTGTGAATGAGAACTGCTCTCAATGTCCATCGGTGCATGTGCATTTGACTCTGGTTGATCTTATTGTGTTTGGGTCTTTTGTATTCTCCTTGATCTTCTTGTATATGTAGTGAAAATCTTGTCTTGCTCAATTTTCTGGGCAGCTTCTTGCCTCATCTTTCTCGTCCTTACACTACTGTTGTGTGGAGGGACATTGCTTGACTTGCGCACAGGGATTTCCTCATCAATGTCAAGCATAAATCCTGACTGCTCTTGTTGTTTCTGTTCATCTTCTCCATCTTTGATTTGATTAGAAACCATAAATTCCTTCCATGTTTTTCCCCTTCTCTGCACTTCAAATTCAATTAGAATTGTAATTAACCCAAAATGATACAAGATTTTATCCTCATTACCCTTTTGATTTTGACTAGTTTTTTACATCTTAGTCAAACTCTGTAAGAGGAAATAAGGTAGACTAATGGTGCATTGCCCTTTTAAGTGCAACAAGAGTTTGATGTCATATAGATAGACTATGCTATAATGACCCTCACACATAACAAATTTTTGAATAATATACACCATTTCATCCCATGGGTGCATCAGCCAGCTTCTAGGGACACCCTTTTTCCAGTTAACAGAGGAAACCCTCGACCTAGACATGAATTGGGTCCATGATTTTTCTTTGAATTGTTTTGTTTCGAAATATTTTTCTCCTTTTGGGCTGATTCCCAAGGTTTGTGCTATGGTGTCCTCTGAAATCCTAAAAGAGAAGTTGCCTATCAATGCTTTCTCTCCATTAAATGTAAATGCAAACTGCTTAGTTACTTCTTCATTGTTCCCATTAAACTTCTCCAAGAAGGGTAACCATTGCTTTTCCCTTAAATTTGTAATACAGTCATCATGATACTGGGAACTATCAAATGTATTAGGCTCTGCTCTATTAGTCATTTTGACAAAGAAACTCCTGTTCTAACCCTCTTCGTTTATGCTTAATAATTCAACAAGGGTCTCTTTATTTGTTACCTCTATTTTGCGCTCCACTCAACCGACCTGGTAGTGCCCTCTGTTCTCGGGGTCTCCTTCTTTAATGGCTTAGGCAGTGATCGGATGAATGTCCTTGGATTATGGCGGACGTGGAAACTCGTGAGCCCAATTACTATGCTCTCCCTTTGTAGCACATGTTGTTCTCGGCCTTCTTTGAAATCACAACGTTTGAATTACTAGTATGGTAATGCCCTTTTTACAGACTGAGAATGAAATGAAACTTTAACAACCGACCTTACCCAATTTACTATAATGATAATGCAGAGCGCCTTCATATTACAAAGACAGAGGAGTTGTACTGGGTTGTATAGGTACCATCATGAGAATGTCGTAAGCATATATGGAGTGTTGGAGTGATGATAACGGATAGTTGTTTGCATGAGTCGACTTGGGTCAAACGATCGTGTTATAACTTGGCCGATTCAAAAAAAACAATGAATGAAATCGTTTAACACTTGGCTCTCCAATGATTCACCACATGTCCATTGCTCGTTGGTACTTGGCTGATTAGGAAAATGTTGGACCGATGATAAGGTTTGTTGGCCGATTCAAGAATGAGGAGTTAATAACAAGGTTTGAAGGGTGGTGTAGGAGAAGATTTAAAAATCGTAGGAGGAGTATGGTGATAGGCTAGAGTGTGTTGGGAAATGATAGTAGTTAGGAATGTGACAAGGGTGATGGGTATAGGGGTGTTTTTGAAATTGATCATAAGCAATCATAGTCATCATATTTGACACTAAAATAATCCAAGAATTTTAAATGTTAAAAATAAAAATTACAACAATACATTACACTTTGTTGGTTGATCAAGAGTTGAGTTGGCATGCATAGGTAGGACTGATCTTTATTGTCCAGATATGACTAATCTTCACTGTCCATAACAGGTCCCTTCTGATATGAATTTGGATATAACAGGTCCCTCTGAGATCTGGAGAATGTTTGTGCAGCTTCTTTGAAATCTGAAAAAGAACTATGTGTGTGCAGCTTCCTTGATCTTTGGTATTGATGAAGCCTCAGTGATAAGCAACATTTGAAACTCTGTTGAAACTTTGTTGAAGCTTTGCTGAAGTAGCTTGAGATAGCAGTTTTTAACAGGTCCCTTTAATGTTTGTTGAACAGGTCCCTCTAATATTGGTGCTGGTAACATAGTCTTCTGAACAGGTCCCACTGCATATTACTTGAACAGGTCCCTACTTTGATTAGGACAAAGACAAAAACAACTTCTTTATTGAAATACTGAAGTGTTGAAACAAACTCTTTGAGAATTTACAATGAGGGGATGAGATAAGGAAAACAAAAATGCTAATGCTTCTCCCCCACTAAAGCTTTGACTTGTCCTCAAGTCATTATTGAATGGATGAATCAAACAGTAAACAAATAGAACAAGGAATTCTTACCAGCCAAAGAATTGGTTTTTAAGTAAGAATTCTGGGTTAGAGTGTGCCAGAGTCTGGTTTTCACATCTAAACCATTATTA
>APFE031666824.1:73671-86128 GCA_000404065.3 Pinus taeda
TGAAAGAAATGGAAAATAAGCTTTTAACTTTGTATAAAGGTATTTATTCTCATTTTGAAGGAAACATTTTGAATATTGTACCAACTCCTATTCATGTTTTAGTTGTTGAATTGCTTTGAAAGTGGGGGCGACACACTTCTCAAAATTTATTGCAAGTGTTTTCCAATAGTGAACTGGAGAAAATGGTTGGACTTGATGATTTTTTATAGTTATTAAACAATCTAATGTTGTCTACTGTAAATAACATTGTCCAAATTAGTAAGGACATTGTCTCTGACATCCGAACATGTCTGAAAAATTATCACAGCAAAATTAAAATTTTGGAGTTAGAATCACAGTTGCAAAATGATTAATTACGTGACTTAAAGATGAATTGTAAACTTGAAATTGTTCCTGTTCAGAACAACATTTTGTTTGAGCCTCATCATCAATCAGAGAATGATCAGAGTAATGAAGTGATTTCAAAAGAAAATATGGATGCAACGGAAAGTAATGTTCAAGCAAGAGTATGCAAGAGTCATTTACATACATATGTGCAATTTTCCATTCCCAAAAACTTTATAAGACCGTGGGAAGAAATTACGCATAACAAACACATAACTGGTTTGGGGTATAATAAGGATGTCCTAGATGTATATTTTCATATTCCTGATTTTTCTAAACCTATACAATTTCATAGTGTTGGATTTATGGATGATGTTGTTCTAGAACAAATTGATTGATTCCAACATTGTGATCGAGTTGAACATGTGAAAGACCAGTGTTTTGATCTTCACCCGTTGTGGATTAGGTAAATCTCCTCTGCGGACAGAGGTGATCCCTCTAGCCCAAGAGTGGGTCTATCCACAAACAGAACAACCTAATGAAAACTTCCTTCGAATAAGAGGGCCTACATCTTAGAATTCTAATCTGCTTGATGGTGGTCTTGCTCCTTTGCTAGAGCTTCCTCTCGTTCTTTCCATTCAAATACTTGAAACAAACACACAAGAGACAACAACAAACGTGATAGCATACAATCACATTCAATCTACTTATAAAGTCAAGGAATCTTAAGCCATCAAATGTAATATGACACTCAATGTAGGAAATAAACCATTAGTTGTATTGATATTAAACTCAAAAGGAAATACAGCCAAATCCTTGACGTTGCAGGTCTCCTCCAATGTATCCAGGTTCCAATACCACTACTAGCATCTCATGGTTAGCCTCAACAATGAAAGTTTAAGGCTTCTTCCCTTTAGTTCCAAACCAAACCAAACACAGTATTCTCCCTTCACAAACATAAACTAGAAGGCTAAAGCTATAGATATCTTGTTGGTTATTCAAGCTCCAAAAAAGACTAGTTCATCTTGGAAAAGGAGGAGTTTATATAGCTTTGATGGAGGGGATATGGTTCCTCTTATGATGGGAGAGGGCTTATATCTTTGGTTTGTTACATCTTAATAGGGGAAAGGAGCCCAAACAGAATTCCTCGGCTCTATCTAGCCCAACCATTTACCAAACTTCCATTCACGAAGATTCTAGACCTGGAAGCATCGAATCCATTTTTAAAAACTTGCCAAAAGAGGGTCGAAGCAAGTGATGAAGGGCTCACTTGCACCATTCGACGCTAGGTCTAGTTTCAAACTTTGCAAATCAGCACGAGGAAAGAACTGATCACTAGCGCCAGTCTTGAAAACTAGGATTGAAGGAAGATTCTTGGGAAATGATGCAAGAGGGGAATTTTTCTGCACATGAAGAGGGGTGTAAAGGCATGCTCTTTATGATGGGAAAGCATATAGAGTTCACTGTAGAGGTCCTCCACAATCGAGGAATGGGGAGTATAGGGATAGTGACAAAATGTTGTGTAAAAGATGCCCCCTAAAGCATGAATGACGAAATAGAGTGAAGGGTGAAATTCTTTACAAGTAGATGCGTGGAACCGGAGATAGTCGTCGGAAAACCTGCAAGCAAGCATAGATACATATACATCATTGAAAACTCTGATAAATGATACATGAATCGTGGTATGGACGCAGCCACCCAGAAAAAGATCATGTAAATGGATCCAAGGTATGGACGCAACCATCTAGTAAGGAGGATTATATTGAAGACGAGGTATGGTCGCAACCATCCAATAATGAGAAGGATCACATATAACAACTCATGGTATGGTCGCATCCATCCATATGAAAGAGACATTTATATCAGCATGATCATGACACATCGCCTTGCAACCTGGACTTTAGTAATCTGAGCCCAGGGTCTTGCGCTCCAACATGACCCGATCAAAGTACAAATTCTAACATGTGAATAGATGTGTCGAAGTCGAACATGCTAGAAAGTCGCTTGATTACCGGTCAATGAAGTGAACCGTTAACAAGCGCGAGAGAAACCACCAATAATGACAATGGCTCTCAAGGTACCAGCATCACAATCCATGGAATGTGAATAACGAACTGAAGTTAAACAACCGTGAAATCACCTGCTCGAAAGCCAATGATGTGAACTTGTCATCGAGTGCGAAGAACTTGACATTAGGGCATGCAAGCTCTAAGGTACTGGAAAGGAGTCTCTCAGCCAACTTCCCAGATAATGTGTTGAAGTCGATAGGAAGTGACCTTGTCGAAGGAGGGCCATGATGTATCCCACATCATTGACACGAGATAAAGGGATGTAATGATTATGGATGATACAGAGAATCAAGAATGAGTGTAACTGTAGAAGGATAACCCTTGAACATATTGGTGACACGACTCCGAAGTTTGGCAGCTTTTGGATCCATAGGATTGGAGGTCATGATGATGTGGCAAAGATCAAATGGAAAGGCAAAAATGGACAGCCCAATCCAGGAAAGTCAACAATGGAAGTGTGGATATCCCAACCTGGCACGAAGCAGAAAGTGTCATGTTCAAGAGTGAGTTACCGACACAACTGATAGAATTTCCGATTTTCCCCACCATTTCTAGCAGGTGCCCCACTTATTTTTTATCACAAGCTTGAATGGGATATCATGTGCTTACACTGTAATTCCATCCTTCGGATGAATCCAACCTAGACTTAAGATTAATGAGCCCTAGGAAGGAGAAGCTCATGTCCGTCATGGTGACAAATCCGATGTCGTTTAATTTTTTAACGAGTCCGACAAAGGTGTAACTCGGTATCTTTTTCATATTTAGAGAGTTTGAAAAAGACATGGAAAAGAAAACTCCAAAAGGTCCCTTTTCGTACATTTGTGTCTCTTGAGCTCAAAAAAGTAGAAAACAATACTTGAGAGAACCGCTTGACCATGTCAGGCAATGAGTACCTTTTTTGTAAATAGTTTATCCTGGCCCGAAAAAGAGGTAAACATATACTAGGTAAACAACGTTTTGCAGCCTTTAACAATTTCAAAACGACAAGATATCGGCAACCTTTTCATGTTTTAAGGGTCGAAAAAGAGCTAAAAAAGGACCCCCCATTTTTATTTTCTTTAACGAGTCAAAAAGGGAAAAATACTCGGCAATATTTTCATTTGAGTTTTTATGAGTCAAGAAAAGAGATTAAACGCGACTCTAGCACCATCATCAGTAATCCATCACCTGTCGTTGTACAAGAAGAAAACGGATTATCTGATTTCTAAGGTAAGAATAGGCGAAAAATGCTTTTAAAACCCTAAAATATCATGAAAAGTGAATAAAAAGGGGAAAAGTAAATAATTTTTTACCATTTACCTTTTTACTTTGCTTGGAGCAATTTTTACCCACTTGTACCCTAAATTTTTAGGAGCAGATTGCGGCAGATCCAGAAGGCCGATCGACAAACCGTCAATTGCAGGTATGAGTTGAGACCCTAAGCTTCATTTTCATACCTGTTTTCCCTGTTTTTAACCATTTTTAAGATTTTGTGAGGAATTTTGGCCAAAAAAAATCACCCTCGGTCAGCACGAGATCCAGGCTCGGGATCGCGTCGATTGAGGGTTAATAGCATAGGAACCTACGTCGTCAGCGCTACTGTTTTTAAAACAGTCACGTTGGCGCAGAGAGAAGAAAAATTTTCATTTTTGCCTACTTTCTTTGCTGCAAATCTGAAATTTCTTGATCCAAGGCTAATGTTGACTTGAATACATGGTGTTTGCAGGAAAAATACAGTAAAAAAAAAAATGGTTGATTGGAAAGAACGTGAGCACGAGGCAATTGATGCACAGGCATTGGCAAATCCAAATTGTCTATATGCTCTAAGGAACTACGGGATCCTCAAATTCTTCCTTACACCGGGCCTTCAGGCTCAACCTAAGTTGTTACAATACTTGATTAGTCTTCGGGATGTCAGACGGGAATTCTTTGTGATCCGGGACCAAGAGCTAGAGCTAGAGACTTCAGATATCTACTTCATCACCAGACTGTCCCGAAGAGGGGAACCAATCAATTCGTATGGGTCCAGGCCCATTGGGGCAAGTGTGAACATGTTGCTTGCAGAACATTATCCATAAGCACTGCAATAAAAAAGCGGCAAGGTTAATATCATGAGTGTTAACGACCTTGTATTGAAAGTGTTGCTCTTGACCATAAACAGAGTTGCTGGGGCTCAGGCATTTCATGAGTCCAACAAGTCCAAATTCCAGTATACCATAGACTGAACGGCACCCACTGTATTCAGTTGGGCGAAAGCCATGAAGGTGAACATGAAGCACCAATTATCCAAAGCTAAGGCAGGGAACCTGAAACAGTTTGGATATGGTTCTATTCTGGTGAGTTTATTTTTGAAGCAGATCCCACTATTTCACTATAAGTTGGAAGAGGTAAACCCCCCATTGCCACGAGATCCACGGATGGTCCGATGGAGTGAACTGATGCCCATAACTGGCGGGGGCCAGCATATGTCATACAAGCATGCCTTCTTTACATTGCTAAGGTGTCAGCTAATTGTGGTAGAGGATTGGCCATATAGTGGTACTAACTTCCACGGCAATCCTGACATGCCGCTTCCAAAGGGAGAAGATTTTGATGATGGAGGTAAGCAAAATAATTTTTATTTTTTATTTTTTATTGTTTTTGAAATATATGTATTTGTGACATTTCGATTTTGTAATTGCAAATGTAGGACCATAGTGACCAGTCGGGATGTCCCCGATCTCTAGACGCATTGCTCGACAGTTTGAGATCGCTCCTTATCAAGGAGTCGATAATGAGGAGGAGATTGTGTGGAACCTTGACAACTTGACACAAGGCATCCCAGAGTATGCCCAGGTGGGTGACATCCTATGCCAGTATCAGCGGCACACAGTGGGAGTGTCAGATCGGATCCGTCATTTACTGACTCGAGTAGTACGAGCAGTGACGTGCTATCATGAGCACCATGCCGAGTAGTCCATAGTTTTAACATTTATAGTTTTGAGGCCTCCAAGCCATGGATGTACTGAACACATATATTATTTTTTTGGGTTTTGATGTATTGACACTCAAACATTATTGATAATATATTATATATATATATATATATTATATATATATATATATATATATATATATAATATATATATATATATTTCCTGTTTACTATGATACAATATTTTGTTTCTCACATGTTGCGTAAATGTCTGTCTAACACATAATTAGCTAATGCATCTGTTAATGTATTCATATGCCTAGGAATATGATGATATTTGATGTAATCAAAATTTATTTCCAATAGAAGAATATGCAAATAAATTCTCAATATGTGAGGGTTTCTAATGGAATATTGCCCATTGAGTTGAAGAAAAACAAGTTGTGAATCAAGGTTGACAACCATTTCCCGAACGTCAAAAGCAGTGGCTTCTAACAAGAGTTCGATAACCGCGCTATATTCAATAATGTTATTATTCGTTTGACCCAAACAAATACCTTTAAGATCAATCAACTCACCATTAGGAGCGTAGATAGCCCATGCCATGGAAGATAGATTCTAGATACTACGGCAAGCACCATCAGTGAAACCGACGTAAGGAGTCACAAACATCTGTAAAGCAGGTGAAGACATAATAAGCAGGAAAGTTGCTTGAAAAAACACACCAAACCAAACTTGCACAAAAATGAATAACACACTTATGTACAAAAGTAGCCATGCGAGATGACTCGGGCATAGTAATTTTTGAGGGAGTCCATTGCCGGACTCACGCAATCAATGAACAATGAGGAAAACAGAGTTTTACCGTTGACATGACATGTAAGCATCGAATCAGCCAAATAATAGAGTAAAAATTATTCCCCCTGGGCTAGTGAGGGTTACGAGTTGTAAGATGAAAACCCCATTGTGATAATGGGTCAACAGTAGAAAATCGAAGAGACGAGGCAAACCTGAACTTTATGATGAGAAAAAGGTGCCCCCAGTCGAAAGATCTTGACAATATCAGGGTAAACTGAGATGTCAATAGGCAGTGCTGGGTAATATTACCCATGTTCCCTTCTGACCAAACTTCATGGGTCATGATAGGCATCTGAAGTGGTTGGTTCAGGAAATGAGAAGAGAACTTCTCAAGACAGGTATATAAGACCGTTGGGCCAGGCAAGAACGAGGAACGATGATGAGTATCATTCCATGGTGCTTTCTCAGAGACATAATTTCCATGATATTTTCATCAGAAGCAAAAGTCTCAGTTAAGGGATCGAGACAATCCGAAGAACTAAGCCACAGGGATTGAGCATATGTGTCAAGAGATGTACTTGAAACAGTATGATCAGTAGGTACCAAAGCTGAAGCCGAAACAATCTCCAAGTAATTGATCTTGGCAGGGCTTAACGGCATGACATCACCCCATGTATCAACAAGATTAGGAGAGGGAATGACCCAAGGATTAGAATTAACTGAGATCATGTTGACTGACGCAACATGCGGAGGTGGGAGAGGAAAAATACCCATCAAGGTGGAATCTTTAAAAAATCCAACTCCCACACTCTCATAAGGAGCACTGGTATGCTTCACGTGAGGAACGTTGCCATCCGAGGAAGAAGAAGCAAATAAAGGCAACTAGTCGACCGTGACAATTTTCCCTTAGTGGGGAAAATGGAGCACACAGAATAGAGAAGAGGCCACAACATGCATAGCATGGTCCAACTCCGTCCGAGTAGAAGATTATAATTAAGATTTGCATCCACAATTTATACTTCAACATGTACTGTCTTGCCTTCCAAGGTAATGGAAAGATTACGAATGACATCAAATGGTCGAGAATCACACCCATCAAAGGCTTCCAAAGTGTTAGGTGATTGGTTCAAGGTAGGAGAACCAACTGCCTTCCAACAAGAGACAAACATGATGTAGGTGGAAGCACCTTCATCAATGACGGTCCTATGAATTGTCTTCTCATTAATGATGACCTGAATGAGGAAGGAAATCTGATGAGGTAAGTGCAGAACATGGTTTTCCAGATAAAAACAAATGAGATTGGAGTCAGATGGATCAATACCTCCAATAGCGGACATCAACGCTTTCTGCTGAGAAGGACAAATTTGAAGGACCTCGAGAGCAGACATAGTTGATGGCACTTGAGCCAAATCCTCAACAATGTTATAATGTTGAGTGGCTTGAGCGTTTGCATTATACGAGGACTTTCACAACACACACTGAGAGCATGGTCGAATAGCGGAATTAGGATTAGGTCGCTCTATATGGAGAGGACCAGAGGTAGACGACATAGAGGAGGAAGGGGGACCTTATTTCTCTTTCCTTGCTGTCGGAGTAGGTGTTTGAAAGTATTTTGATCTGGTAGCCACATTTATAGGCATACTCATCATAAACACTTGGGAACTTGAGGAAGCGGAAGACGCAAGTTGGTCTACCATTTGGGTCTGCTGGGACGAAAAGGGCTCCTTCAAGACAACTAGGGTCCCTTTGAGCAAGTGACTAACTTCAGACTGTCGGGGACAATCTTTAGTATAGTGATCCTCCTCATAGATGAGGCATGGATACTTGGTCTTCCTTTGAGAAGCATCACTAACAGACAACTTAGGAGGGCCCTGTTTTGGGGCATCGGCTTTGGCCTTGCCTTTTCCCTTCTTTTTACCTTTAGAGGAATCATCCGCTGTGATAGACTGGACAGCGTGAACCTCAGAGGTTTTACCAGGACCAGGTGAATTTCAAGAGGGATCATTGGAACCAGTGTTTGAGACCACCTTCTGCTTGGAAGAAGATTTTGCAGGGGTTTGAGACACGAAACCAATCACTCCATCAACAGGTGGGGTAGTCGGAGACTTCGATGCTGTTAGATCGGATGATGGTCTTGGTGCATCAGGTAACATATCATATAACATGCCAGATTGCAAGTAGACGAGGTCTAAATACTGGGCACAAGCGATGGCTTGCTCCTTAGTGACACAGCCACCCATAGCTATGTCCTCAGCAATTTTGTTGACGAATGACTTGGTAAACCATTCTGTCAACAATTGATCAACAATTTCAAACTTGATCAGGCAACGTCGATGCCTCCATTCATGGATGTGATCGGAGATATGGGTCGCAGTGTCTTGTTTAAGGGACGTAAGCAGATGGGTGCCAGTTTCATAGTGAACCGACAGCTAAAAATGTGTGAGGAAATCCATAGAAAGAGTGTTGAAGTCATTGTAGGTACCTCAAGGCAACTTGATATACCACTTGGCTACAGCACTTGTGAGAGTCCGTTGAAAAAGTTGAAGATGAATTGAATCATCAACATACGAATTGGAGGAGCACCAGAGGTGATATGTCATCACGTGGGCTTGTGGATCCTCCTTCACTTTTCCCTCAAACTTCAGATAATCGCTCAGAATCTTGGACAGAATTGGAGGCCAGTATGGCGAATGAAGAATGGGATCATTCGTGAGTCTAGAAACATTTAGCAGCTCCAACGTGGCCAAGAATGGCAATTACATATTAAAAGGCATTTGAGGCCTCTGAGCAGGCCTAGATTGCAGAACCCATCCTTTTTTGTAAATATTTTTTCCCCATAGTGGAGGATTTTTTCCATATGGCATCTGAATTTTCTCCCACTATAGGTTACCTTGCCCATAGGGAGGATTCTAACCTGGGTAGCCTTGCTATTGTCCAGCCATAAGCTTTTGATAAGTAACATATAGGTTAAAAGGCTATTGAGCCTGTTGACATTGGACATACGGATTTTGCACCTGCTGCCCCTAGACATAAGGGTTTTGAACCTGCTACCCTTGGACATAAGGATTTTTCACCTGCTACCCTTAGACATAAGGATTCTGAACCTGTTGCCCTTGTACATAAATATTTTGAGCCTATTGTTGTAGGACTTGACCTTGACCTTGCAAAGGTTGACCCTGTTGATATGATTACAAGGGTTGTTGTTGCCCGAGCTGACCTTGGTGTAGCAAGGGATGGCCTTGATGCTGTAAAGGTTGTCCCTGCAACTGCATAGGTTGAGAAGATTTGTGAACAAACTGCGTTTGCAGCTGCAAAGTTTGTTGCGACTGTTGCAAGGGTTGCCCCTATGGTTGTAGTTGTCCTTGCTACTGCACTGTCTTCCCTTGCTACTGCACTGTCTTCCCTTGTTGCTGCAAGGATGGCCCTTGTTGCTGCGAAGGTTGCCCTTGCTGTTGCAAGGGTTTCCCTTGCTGTAGCAAGGGTACTTGGACATTCCTGAAGTGATACCTTAAGGGTACTGAAATTTCTCGAATTAGATATGGCCATATCCACCAAGCATGGCAGATGGACCAGGATGAACATAAGGTCCAACTTGAGGGACGTAAGGTGTATTTACCATCGCTTGTGAACCATATGGAACATAAGGAGGTTGGAATGGAACCTGAGCCACATATGGTTGCTGGTACTTGACGTTACTTGACCCAGATGGACCAGCAGGGTTTCACTGCTGGTATTGGACATTACTTGATCCAAAAGGACTAGCAGAGTTTAGAATAGCACCATAAGAAGGCTAATTCATTCCAACCATGTGAGTTTCTGAGCCACTCACATTGATTTCACCAGACATTATGGAGATATTCGGATCTTGCCCCCCAGGTGGTGGTACAGTCTATCCACTTACTGGAGGGGTCGATGAACTTACAGAGACTTGACTCGATACTGTCGGTTGAACCGGAAGAGTCGATTGACACGACAAAATGAGTGGATTTAGAATGGCAGGTTGCACTAGAAATGAAGTGTTTGCAGTATGCATAATCGGTTGAGAGGTAGGGTTCTGAATGAATGGACCCAAAGTAGGCATAACGCCAGACGACCAGATAGGGTTATGATATAACGACAAGGCACTAAGAGTGCCCGACACCAACTGAGCTAGAGAGGTGTAACCATGTGACAATGAAGGCCCGCTATACTCAGAGTAAACATTGGTCGAAATGCTTCCCATGTAAGGGAAACCTTCAGGAGGGAATTGATATCCATGTTCATCAACTACGTGAAGAGTGTGTGTAGTATAAACCTCCGAGTGACCCAGAGAGGAGACTGGGATCTCGCCTTTTGATTCCGTGGGTGGAATCAAACGACGACGGACAACCAAAGATGTTTGAGGGGATAATTCCAAAGGAATACTTGGATGATCGTACGGGCTGTACGGATGTTGCGGCGATATCACAACAAGATCAAACAAAGGATTCAGAGGGTAAACAACCAATCCTTGCTGACCTTTAGGATTCAGTGGACTCTCAGGAGTCTGGATAGGATTATCTGGAGATTCCGGGCCAGATTCGTAAGGTGACCCAATATCTAATGGGGGAGGACGAGATGACAAAGTTTGAATACTCAGAATAATTCCAAGTTCAACACCTTGATCCTCGTGTAACTGCGAGAGTTTGAGAAGAGGCTCCTTAGATGATCTTTGAGATGGAAGAGTGGAAGAGGAACTAGGCGAACTTGATGGTTCTGCCACAATGACTTTGTCTCAAAAACAAGAGAAAAGAGATTAATTTCTTGGCTTCTTCAAAATGTATTAAAGGTATACTCACTATGTGGTCCAGAATAAGACTATCAGGAATGTGATTTGATCGTGGGCAACAATATTTTAAGACGTTGAAACAAACTGGTGCCTTTTCATGTTTTAAGAGTCGATAAAAAGGCAAAGATGACTCTATCAATTTCGGTTTGAATGAGCTCGAAAGGACAAGTGCTCGATGATATTTTAAATTTAAAGAGTCAAAAATACCAAAACGACTGCTCAGGATAATCTACGCAAAAGGATTACCAGGTAACCGTGAACTGCAGAATACCTCCTGGTGAACCAAGAAGTACGGGCAGGAAATTTCCCCAAATGTTGTGTTCAGTGTATCACGTTTACAAGGCGGCAGACTCAGCTCCCTACGGCTAAAGGATTGCAAACCTAGTGGGGTCTCCCTTTATATACGCAATGATACAGGGAGCACAAGTCCGTACTAGCGTTGTCTAGTGCCGAAGCGAATGACAACTGCTAGGTCTAAAGACATTGGAACACATCTTTAGCCTAGACCTCTAAAATGTGAGGGTTAAGTTTCAAATGCGCCTTAGGTTAGTTGAATACATTTTAAATTTTATCTTGAAATTATGTCTCATTTTTCAGGCCCTATCGATGTGACTTGAAAAACTCCTATATGCAGCTAAATGAGACAAAACCCTTTCAATTCGATGAATGTTTACACTAATGAGAGTAGAGAAAACAATCAATGCAACAAACAAGCAATTGAAATCAAGATGACTCTTCACTACTTCGCTTTTTAAAAACAAAATAATGAAAATTCTTTCCACCTCCTATCTTCCTATCAAATGCACTTCAAGTAGTCCTTTCAATGGTAAAAGAAGTTCATTTCATTTCAAATGCAAATGATGATGCAATTCTAGCTTTCGATGATGCTACTTAATGCAACATATCAATTCAACAAACTAGAATGATGTATTTTTCAATGGAATGATAAAATTAATCTTTCACATAAACACTTCAATGAAAATTTTTAAAACAATCAGCATCAATCATATGCAAAGCTTGAAAAAGAGAACTCTTTCCAAACCAATCATACAAAGACTCAATAGTATCAAGACGAGCAATTGTAATCTATGCTCGAAAAGAGACGTTCAATCAAGAGAAGAGCAAACGAAACTTTTCAAACTTGTTTAATCGAAATCAACGCAATAAAAGGACTAAAACACAAAATGCATGGAGCAGTTAACCAACCACTTGACTTGTTGAGCACACAAACAGCTGAATGGACAATGACCTAGATGCCCTAGGGTCACAAACCACCCAAAGATTCATAAAATCAAGTAAGGAAATGTCAAACCAAACAAGCACACAAAACAAGCTAATGAAGCTTTCTAGCCAGTGAGAACAAAAGGCAAACAGGCTAAGAGGCAGAAATTATGAGGGCAAAACACACTGGTTATGATTCAGGAGAAACCCTGATCTTCACCTACAGGAATCAGCGCAATTGGCTAACTGACAACAAGCGCCACAAGGGGGTATGACGCGACTATTTAAGAGCAATTCACGTTGGTTGGCGTGACTGTAAAAAAAAAAAAAAAAAAAAAAAAAAAA
>APFE031666827.1:0-31066 GCA_000404065.3 Pinus taeda
ACCATGCTCGCCCATCTGCGCGAGAATCTTCATCAAGCTCAGAACCGTATGAAGCAACAGGCTGACCAACATCGCTCAGAGCGCCAATTTCAAGAAGGGGATCAGGTCTTTTTTAGGCTGCAACCATATAAGCAAACATCACTCAAAGACAAGGGTTGTCAAAAGCTCTCTCCAAAATTCTATGGACCATACCAAGTACTTCAGCGCATTGGAGAAGTGGCTTACAAGTTGGCTTTGCCACCTACAGCAAAAATCCACCCAATTTTCCATGTATCGTGCCTCAAGAAAGTGATTGGGAACAATTGCCGAGTTCAAACCAGTCTACCGGAATTGGACGAGGAAGGGTCAATCTGGCTTCAACCGGAACAGGTTCTAGACACACGAGACAAGCACCTGTGCGGCCGCATGATTAAAGAGGTCCTCGTCAAATGGAAAGACACCCGGAAGATGCAACTTGGGAACCAGCCACTATTCTTCAGCAGTTTCCGCAGCTTCAGCCTTGAGGACAAGGCTAGTCTTAAGGGGGAGGGCATGTTAGGGTCCCACTCTAACCCCCTTATTCATGTCATGGGATCACGTCATAGTCAAGAGTCAATAAAGCCCATATTAATATTTGTAAGTGGTTAACCCAGTTAGTTGAAGGGACCACAGTTAGTTGTAAATGGGCGGTAGTATTAAATAAAGGGTAAATGGGCAGTAGTATTAGATAGATGGTATTAATAAAACCCACGGTATTGGCCCGTGGTATTGCATGTATGAGCCATATATAAAGGATAGAGACTCCCTGCGAGGAGCATCGTGTCTTGTTTTGTAATTGAGCTCTGCTCTATTGGAGGTTGCCCCCTCGAAGAGGTTTGTGAACATTTCTCTCTGAGTAATAAAATCATTGCTATTCTGTGTTCTGGGTATATTTTCTTCGCATATTCTGTGTTCTGGGTATTTTTTCTCGCATATTCTCTGTTTGGTATTACTTTGCAGGTTAAGAAGCATAACACATTGTCTCTCCTGGAACATACCCTACCCAGGTACTCAGGGTGTGTTCCATCAGGAATATTCTTATCTTTGATTCCCAGTCCTGAAAGAATAGGGGTCCTCTATGATCAATATTCTCTTGGATTCCCTATCTCATCCTTAGAGAGTACTATATTCCAAATGATTACCCAATCCTCCATTTTGTCTTCCTAGGTGAAGACCAGAATGATGCGTCTATCTCTCCCTCTCAAATAGGGAGGACATATTCCAACAAAGGAATGTACATAAGCTCCCTATTAGTGTTGGCTTGAGGGGGCCTGGACCTAGGTTCAGAGTTAACTGTGTTAACCAAAAAATCCCTGCACTACTGGCCCTTTCGACAACAACCCGCATAACACAGGCTGCAGTCTCACTCGAGGTAGTATTGGGGGATGCTAGAACCAAGTTTATGCATCTAGAGGACTATGTGACATGTTTATGCCAAACTTAGGTATTTATCTTGACCTTTGCGAACCCTTAACCCTTAAAATTCAGAAATTGCAGTATTTAAGAGTTAGTAGATTTATGCCCTTCACCGATTACACTAAACATGCATAACATCATATAAATAAACATATCTACGTCTTTTCATATCTATTAAGTAGTTTTCCTAATTAATTGTTTTGAACAGATAAAAAATATAGTGAATTCAGAGAGAAAATAGTGATACACAAATACACAGATAGTTCTTCAAAAAGAGCCTTTATTATGCTTTAGATATTCAATTACAGTCTTTCTAACCCTACGCACACAACTAAAGGGGCCCACGTACTCAACAACAAACTTACTAAGGTCTCTGCGCACACAATTGCAGGAGCCTTCCCCTTCACCCAAATATAGAATAGACAAAACAAACTCAAATCATGCACTATTATCCTATGACTCTTCTATGACTTCCTTTTATATTCTTCTTCATTACAATACCATGGTCCACGAACCATGGGAAGGTATCAACACAACTTGACTCTTCACAAACTAAGGGGATTTTACCTTTTAAAATCCCCTTTGAATCCTATCGATCTGTGCTACTCACGCTCTTCTCCTCAAAATGTGGAGACTTTACAATATTTAACAAAACTTAACAAAATTTGACCCAGGGGATCCCGTCCCAATAGGCCCCCAACATAAAGTCGTGACTCGTCTCGAGTCACTCTGCTGGCGGTCCCTCAATATTTTCTTGCAAACCACTAAACTCAATCTTCAATGCTTGAAAATTTGTTGTGCCCTGGTGTGGTGTAGTAAAATTATAAGTGCGGACACGAACGAATTCCTCTAGCCCAATAATGGGTCTAGCCACAACATATAAATTCTACGGAATATTTCCTTAGGTTAGAATCAATCAAGAGGGCCTACCTCTTGGTCACTTATCCTGTTTGATGAAATCTTCGCTTGCTCGCTCCAGCAATCTCTCGCTTCCTTCTTCAGGTTCCTAAAACAAGTAAACAACAATAGCACACAAACATAATAATAGGCAAATTTCAATTCAACCTACTTAACAATTCATGAAGCATTAAGACATGAATATGTAATATTACAAAACATGTAGGAAATCAATCGATAGTTGCATATATTAATATCACGAAGAGATTACAACCATTCATCTTGACGTCACAATCTTCCTCTGATAAGACCAGGGTCCCACACACTTATGCTATCATTCCATGATGGCTTCAAACAATAATAGTTTAAAGGCTCTTCCCTATAGACTTCACTCCAAAATAAACACACTTCTCCCTCACACAACTAGATGGCTACAACTAGTAATAGCTTGCTTGTTTAATCAAAATAGTATACTCACACTCAACCAACACTTTACCTATCTTGTGCTTGGGAAGAAGGGAGGTTTATATAGGGAATACGGATGGGAGATGGATCCTCTTCTCATGGGAGAAGGACTTATCCCTTGTGGTAGTTCCATCATTATAGGGGAAAGGAGCCCAAACTATCATCCTCGACCCCATCCAGCCAAACCATTTACCAAACTTCCGTTACGAAGCCTCTAGAGTAGGAAGCTTCGGCGCTAACTTAAAAAACTTTCCATAACAGGAATGACGTGACTGGAACACAACTCAGTCACACCAGTCAGTGCGAGGAATAGTGCTAATCTTTTCACATCGGTGCGGGAGGAGACAAAGGCCATTAGCATCGGTCTTGTAAATTGGGCAAAGCAAAAGTTTCAGGGGAGATGGTGCAAAAGGGAAATGATCTGCTCATGAAGAGGGACATAATGGGAGTTTCTTCATGAAGGAAAAGCATACAGGGTTCACTGTAGAGGTCCTCCAGGATCAAGGAATGGGTAGTACAGGGATAGTGACAAAATTCTGTGTAACAAATTCCCCCTAAAGCGTGAAGGCCAAGCTAGAGTGAGGGATGAAATTCTTTATAAATCAATGCGGGGAACCAGTTTGTCATCGGAAAACCTGCAAGCAAGTAAAGATACATACACATAAACTGAGATCTCTGTCAAATGAACATGAATAATGGCATGGACACAACCATCCAGAGAATGATAACGTAAATGGATCCAGGTATGGGCGTAGCCATCCATCAAAGAGGATCATAATTAAACCAAGGTATGGTCGCAACCATCCAATAATGAGAAGGATCACATATGTTAATTCATGGTCTGGTCGTAGCCAACCATCTGAAAGAGACATGCATATCATCATAACCATGTCATATCGCTTCGCAACTTGGAATTTTGTGATTTGAGTCCAGGGTCTTGCACTCCAACACGACCCGATCAAAGTACAGATCCTAGCATGCGAATAGATGTGTTGACATTGAACATGCTAGAAATTCGCTTGATCACCAATCAATGATGTAAACTGTTAACAAGCGTGAGAGATACCACCAATAATCATAATGGCTCTCAAGGTACTATCAACACAATTCACGGAATGTGAATACGAGAACTGGAGTCAAACATCCATGAAATCACTTGATCGAAAGCCAATGATGTGAACTTATCGTCAAGTGCGAAGAACTTGCCATTAAGGCATGCAAGTTCTAAGGTACTGGAAGGGAGTATCTCGATCAACTTCCTGGATAATGAGTTGAAGTTGATGGAAAGCATCTATGTTGAAGCAGGGCCATAATGAATCCCACATCATCGACGCGAGATGAGAGGATGCAAAAATTATTTTGGATGATACAAAGAATCATAGATAAGTGTAACTGCAAAAGGACAACCCTTGAACATATCGGTGACACAACTGGAAGTTTGGAAGCTTTTGGATCCATGGGATTGGTGGTCATGATGATGTGGTAGAGATAAAATGGAAGGCAAAAACAAATGGCCCAAACCCAGGAAGGTCAATGATATAGAGGAGGATGTCCCAACCCAACACGAAGCAAAGAGTGTCATGTTCAAGAGTGAGCTACAGACCTGACTGATAGATTTCAAAATTCCCCCCCCACCATTTCTGGTGAGTACCCCAATTATTTTTTAATCACAAGCTTGAACGGGATAGCATATGCTTGCTGTAAGTTCATCCTTAGGACGACTTCAACCTAGTAAGTTTAACGAGCCCTAGGAAGGAGAAGCTCATGTTCATCATGATGATGAATCTGATGTCATTTATTAGTTTAACAAGTCTGACAAAGTTGTAACTTGGTATCTTTTTCATGTTTAGAGAGTTTGAAAAAAACACGTAAAAGAAAAATCCACATGGTCCCTTTTCATGTGTTTGTGTCTCTCGAGCCCGAAAAGGTAGAAACAGTACTTGAGAGAACCGCTTGATCATTTCAGTCAAGGAGTAACTTTTTCGAAAATATTGCCTCCCAGCTTGAAAAAAGAGTAAACTTATACTGGGCGCACGATGTTTCACATCCATTAACGAGTTCGAAATGACAAGGGCTCGACCATATTTTCACTTTTAAAGGGTCGGAAAAGAGCTCAAAGTGGACCCCCCATTTTATTCTCTTTAACGAGTCAAAAAGGAAGAAATACTCGACAATATTTTCATATGAGTTTAACGAGTTGAGAAAAGAGCTGAAATGTTAGTCATCGCCATCGTCGAACATCCATCACCTATAGCTGCACAAGTAAGGCAAAGTGTATTATCGAGTCCTTGAGGTAAAATAGGTCAAAATATTTATATAACCTGATATTTTCAAGAAAAAATGAATAAAAAGAGGAAGAGTAAATATATTTTTACCATTTTACCTTTGTAGTGAAGACTTTTTACCCACTTTTTCCCTAGTTTTTCTGGAGAAGATTACAGGAAATCCGGGAGGTCAATCGACGAACCATCAGTTCCGGGTAACAACCGAGGCCTTGAGCTCCATTTTCATGCTATTCATTTATGTTTTTAGCCATTTTTTAGGATTTTTAGGGAGGTTTTTGAGAATTTTTTTTTCCCTCAGTCAGCGCAATTTCTAGGCACGAGATCGCGCTGGTCAAGGGTTATTTGCATAACCATCCATGCTAATCGGTCCAACTGTTACTAAAACAGGCGTGTCGGTGCCGTGGATAGGAAAAAACCACTTTTTATCAAGAACTGACTGTTAAAACTTGAATTTTATGTGTTAAAATTGATCATTGACTCAAATAAATGGTTTTTACAGGAGAGAAATTACCGAAAATGGTGGATTGGAAGAAAAGAGAACATGAAGAGGTTGACACCCAGGCTTTGAATGATCCAAATTTCCTGGAGGCTTTGAGGGCTTGTGAGCTCCTCAATTTTTTCCTTACACCATGGATGCGGGCCCAACCCGAGCTGCTTCGATACTAGATAAGCCTTTGGGACATCAATCGTGAGATTTTTGTCGTTGGGGACTAGGAGTTGGAGTTGAAAACTTCAGATATCTACTTCATCACTGGACTGCCTCGCAGAGGTGAGCCAGTGAAATTGTATGGGTCATGTCCAATCGGGGCAAGCATATCTTCCTTGCTTTTCGAACACTATCTTAAGGCCCTGAAATCCAAGAGTGGGAAGATAGAGATTTCCAGTGTGTAGGATTTGACACTGAGGGTGCTTTTGTTGACTATCAACAGAGTGGAGGGGTCCCAGGTAGAACATGAGACTAACAAGTTGAATTTCCTTAATTCTATTGACTGCATAGCTCCTGCGATCTTCAACTGGGCAAAGGCCATGAAGATGAACATCAAGCACCAGATGTCCAAGGCCAAGGTGAGGAATATGAAGCAATTTGGCTTCGGATCAATACTTGTGATCTTTTTCCTGGAATGAGTACCACTGTTCTAGTATCAGTTGACTGAGGTTGATCCTCCTGCACCACGCGATCCACGAATGGCTTACTAGAGTCATTTGATGCCCAGGATCACTGGGGGATAGCATATATCATACCAACTGACATTTTTCTCATGGCTACGATGATAGAAGATCATCCTGGAGGACTGGCTGTACAATGACACTGATTTCCATGAAGACCCAAATATTTCGTTACTAGATGGAGAGGACTTCGATGACGAAGGTAAAAAATCAAATCAAATTTTTTGATTTTGATGTTTTTTAAATTGTTTTTGGTATATGCATGTTTATAAAATTTCTCTTGTCTATGCAGATGTTGGACCTGAGAAGCCAATCGAGATGTCCTTGATATCCAGGTGTGTCATCCATCCTATTGATGTTGTTTCCCCTTATCAGGAAGGGAGCGATAACAAGGAGGAGATCGCGAGGAACCTTGAGGGGTTGACTCATGGTATCTCAGAGTATGCTCGGATAGGAGACATGGCTCGGCGGTACCATAGGCACACAGTGGGAGTCTCAGATCGGATCCACTAACTGCTAAGTCATGTCACATGAGTTGTCTCATGCTATCATGACCACCATGTTGAGTAGTTCGTAGGTCCATCACTTACATATTTTTTCAGGCCTGCTTGCCATGGATGTACGAGGCCTGCGAGCCGCTGATGTTATTATAGATGCACATATTATTTTTTGGGTTCTGATGTATCAAACATTCTCACATATATATATGTTGTATTTTCCTGTCTATTATGTTACAAATGGTTTTTCTTATCTTTTACATGTTTTGTAAATGTCTATCCAACATGTAATTAGCTAATGCATCTGTCAATGTATTCATGTGTCTAGGGATATGATGATATGTAATATAATCAAAATGTCTTTCCAATAGATGGATACAGAGATACATTCATAATATTTAAGGATTCCTGATGAAGTATTGCCCATTGAGTTGAAGGAAAACAAGCTATGAATCCAGGTTGACAACCAATTCCCTGATACCCAGGGTGATGGCTTCTGACAACAGTTCAATAACCGTACAGTATTCAACAATGTTGCTGGTTGTACGACCTAGGAAGATACCTTTAAGGTCAATCAACTCACCATTAGGATTATAGATAGCCCATGCCACAAATGATAGGTTCTGGGTACTTCGGAAAGCATCATCGGTGAAACCAACGTGAGGAGTTGTGGACATCTGCAAAGGAAGAAAAGCATAGTAAACATGAAAGCTGTTTGAAAACTATCACACAAAACCATGCTGTACAAAAATGAATCACAAACTAATGTACATAAGTAACCATGCAATATGACCTAAGCATAGTACTTTTTGAGCTAAAGCCCATTTCGGGGCTTATACCACATAGGTTCGAACATTCTGCAAAACACGTTTTACAATATAGGGCCCATGCCACATAGGTTCAAACTTGCCAACCCCAAATTATCATTAGCTTGGTCATATAGCAGGACCAAATCACCCTCATATAAAGCACGAGGGGAGATCGACTGGTCAAAATGGGATTTGACCCATTTCATTTGTGCTTCGATGACTAAGGCAGCGAGACGACGAGTCTCGTCCAGTCGTTCTAAATATAAGAGGTCTTGAGGTGATGTTTTGGGGAGGAGTTCAATAGATAACTTGAGAAAAGGAATCTCACATTTGATCAACAATGTTGCTTTCAGACCATAGGCTAGCTGGAATGGTGTGAAACCATTTGCATATTTGGTTGAAGTTCGGTAGGCCCACAGAGTTGAAAAAAGCATGAGATGCCAATTTGACTTGTGCATCCTAATAGGAAGCTGAAGCATGGTGACCAAAACCTTGTTCACAACTTCAACTTAGCCATTGGCCTGAGGGTAATATGGAATCAAGCCATCGTGGTGCAAGCCCAATGCAGATGTTAATTCTGCCAACATGTAATCTCTGAAATGGGAGCCATGGTCTGTGACAATGGCTTGGGGTACGCTAAACCTAGAAATAACATGGTTAAAAAGGAATTGAGCTACTGTCTTATCATTTGCAGAATATTAGGCATCACTTCGGCCCATTTGGTAAAATAATCCACAACAACAATAATATAGCCATGCCCCCCGGCTGAACGAGGGTTACATGTCATATAATCGATGCCCCATTTGGAAAAGGGACCAACAGTAATGATGGGGTGTAGGTGAGTGGGTGGGGCATGCATCTTGCGTTGGTAAATTTGGCATTCGTGACACTTGCAGACAACAAGAATGCAGTCTTTGAAGATAGACGGCCATAAATAACCAGCGCGAAGGATTTTCTGAGCTGTAGTGTAACTAGACATATGACCACCACATGCCCTGGAGTGGCAATCATTAAGAGCTCTTTCATCTTCCTTGATTGTGAGGCATCGATGAAGAACATAATCGACGCCGACATGGTATAAAGTATTGCCAATAATATGATAGGGTTGGGAATGATGCCGAATCCTTCGATGATCATCCTTGGTCAATGTGGACCGGAATGTGGAGGTTTGGAGATACACAATGATATCATCGTACCATGGATCAAGGGTGATGATCAAGAAAAGGGTCTAATCTAGAAGCTGTTCATCTGCACTAGAAGGGAGAGCTTTGGAGGGAAGGGAACAAATCAATTCAGTGAAAATGAGTGACTTCTTAGATTTGGCCGTAGTGAAGACCAAATCGAATTCTTGCAGGATAACAATCCATTTAGAATACTTGCCCCCTAGCAACTAACGAGTCAGGATATAGGTCATAGGGTTGCATTCAAAAATCACTATAGTCGTATGTCAAAGAATATAGTGTCGAAATTGTTGAACAACCTGAACAACAGCCAAAGCCAACTTCTCGACATGTGCATATTGCGTTTCAGTGTTGAGGATATTCTGACTAAGGTAGTAGATCACATGTTCAACGCCTTTGTCATTGTTTTGAAATAACACCATGGCAATAGTGCTAGGGGTTGCAGCTAGGTAAAGGAAGTAATCTCGATAATAGTCTAGTGGATGCAATAGAGGAGAATTTATGAGGATGGCCTTAAGATCATCAGAAGATTTTTAGGCCACCTTGTCCCATGAAAAGGGCGTTCCTTGCTTGAGCAATCGGGTAAATCCTGTAGCTAGATCGACATAGTTGAGTATAAAATGACGTAGAAAGTTGGCCTTTCATTGAAGGCCCTAGAGTTGGTGTAGTGAAGATGAAGGGGGTAGATTTACAATGGCCTCGACTTTTAGTAGATCCAGGTGAATCCTATCCTTGGAAATGATGAAGCCGAGGAGTCATCCTGATTCCATGCAGAAAACACATTTGTGTGGATTTAATCAAATGTTATAGTGTCTGCAGCATAGAAACATCTTTCTAAGATGGTCTGGGTGATCTTGGTGCTTACGAGAATGGGCAGGAAGGTCATTGAAGTAAGGTTGGGCAATGTTGCGAATATCATGAAATGCATAGGACATTTCCTGTTGAAATGTGGCTCCAACATTTTTGAGGCCAAAAGGGAGCTTCTCGTACATGAACGTACCCCATGGGTAGATAAAGACTGTCTTTTCTTGGTCAGCTGGTGCGATGTTAATCTGGTTATAACCAGAAAAACCGTCCATAAAGGAAATATCTCACTCCCATTACATTCATCAATGATTTGATCAATGAAGGGAGTAGGATAGTTATCTTTAGGACATACACGATTAAGGTCTCGATAATCTACACAAACGCAGATCATGCCTTGCTTTTTAGTCACTGGGACAATATTGGACACCTAGTCTGTAAGGGGGATGGGGAAAATGAACCCAGCTTTGAGAAGCTTTTCGACTTCACCCTTAATAGTAGTGACCTTCTTAGGGTGCACCAGGTGAAGCCATTGGAGAATGGGATTCACGTGCAGATACGTTGGTATTTCATGCACCATGATGCTAGGATCGATGCCAGGCATTTCTTTGTAAGACCATGCAAACACATCATAGAAATATTGAAATAGACAAGTATATGTCTTGATCTCACTCAGAGAATAAGATACCCCAATATGAATGTGTTCAATGACACCGGGTTTGATAGAAATATCAATCGACATCGTTTGGGTAATATTACCCAAATTTCCTTTTGACCATACTTCATGAGTAACATTTGGTGGCGGAAATGGAGAAGAGGATTCTTCGAAAGCGGCAGACATGACTGCCGGGCGAGGCAGGAACGAGGAGCGATGATGAGTATCAATCCATGGTGGTTCTTCGAGAGACATGATTTCCATGATACCTTCATTGATGAAGAAGGTCTTGGCTAAGGGATCAGATGATTCCAAAGTGCCAAACCAGGGGGATTAAGAATACATATCAAGAGAGATCTTCGATATATGGGAATCAAAGGATGCAAATTTTGAATCCAAAACAATTTCCACATAATTTACTTGAGCGGGACTAACTAGCATGAACTCACCCCAAGCATCAACAAGATCTGGTGTAGGTATGACCCAAGGATTAGATTTGACTGAGACCATGTTGACAGAGGCAACATGAGGAGGTGGGAGTGGAAAAATTCCCATTAAGGCAGAATATTTGAAGAGACCTACCCCCACACTCTCATAGGGAGCACCAGAGTGCTTGACGTATGGAACATTTCCATTCGAGGAGGAAGAGGCAAAGAAAGGTAGCGATGGACAGTGACAATTTTCCCTTGATGGGGAAAACAAATCATGCAAAAAAAAAGAGAAGGCCATGACATGCATGGCATGAGTACAACTTCGGCCGAGTAGAAGCTTATAATTGAGATTGGCATTAACAATATCTACTTCAACTTGCATTGTCTTTCCTTACAGGATGATGGCAAGGTTGGGTAATACACCGAAGGATTGCCAATCGTCCCCACCGAAATCTTCCAAATTGTTTGGAGACTAGTTCAATGTAGGGGAACCAATAGCCTTCCAACATGCAGTTGACATGATGCAGGTAAAAGCACCTTCATCAATGACAGTGCGGTGGATAGTCTTCTCGTTAATGATTACCTGAATAAGAAAGGAAATCTGATGAGGGAGCCATGGAACATGGTTCTCTAGATCGAAACATATCAAATTAGAATCGGTGGGATCGATGCCCCCAATAGATGACATCAAATATTTCCGCTGCGATGGGCAACTTTGGAGTACCTTGAGAGCTGACATGGCTGACGATGCCTGAGCCAAATCTTCAACAATATTGTAGTGCTACATTGGCATTATATGAGGATTTCCACAGCACACCTCGAGAGGGTGGCCACGTAGCGGAATTAGGGTTAGGGCGCTCAATTTGCAGAGGGCCAGAACTCAGGGTAGAAGAAGAAGGTGAAACTTCTTTTTCTTTCCCAGCTGTCGAAGCTGGAGTTTGATAATATTTCGATCGGGTAGTCACATTAATGGGCATGCTCATCATGAACACTTGAGATCCAGATGAAGAAGATCGAGGTTGGTCTACCATTTAAGTCTACTGAGATGGAAATGGCTCTTTAAGGACAGCAGGGGAAGCTTTGAGCAGGTGACTAACTTCGGATCGTCATGGATAATACTTAGTATAGTGATCCTCCTCACAAATGAGGCAGGGATACATAGGTTTTTGTTGTGAAGATTCGCTAGCAGAAAATTTGGGGGGACCTTGTTTCGAGGCATCGACTTTAGCTTTGCCTTTGCATTTCTTTTTTCCTTTCGAGGATTTGTCCATTGCGGTAGACTAGATAGCGTGGACCATGAGGTTTTACCAGGGCCTAGTGGATTTTGAGATGGACTATTAGGAGCAGCATTCGAGACCGAATTCTGTTTGGAAGAAGTTTTAGCAGGGGTCTAGGATACTGAACCAATAAATCCATTGTTGAATTGTTGGGGCTTGACCCAGGTTCAGAGTTAATTATAGAAACAAATCCCTGTACTATTGGACCTTTCGGCAATAGTCTGCGGAGCGCGGACTGAGGTCTCACTCGAAGTAGTATGGGGGGCTACTGGAACCAGGTTTCCGCACCCTTGATATTTCTGATTGGGTTGATTCGGTCTAACTGTTAGTTCTTTCACGTAGGTTACTTAGCACACTTCCTTGGCCTTCACACCCTGATATATTTGCCTTTGCGTAGCCCTAACTAGAGGTTGTGGGGCTTCCACACTGCTGGAGCAGCGGTCTGCACTATTTCCCTAAGTCACACCCGAGATATTCCTTCTCTTATTACTCCAGTTAGTTATCTTTGTATAAATGGATGCCTTAAGTTATATTTATTTATACAACACATTCATATGAGTTCGCGTAGCAAATAAACAATAAACTTGCAAGTCATACCCAATAATAGATAAACAGAAAAGATACATATAAATAGGGTAAGACTTCTCTTTATTAATACTTCCAATGGTTACAGACTTGATTTTCCCTATGCACTTAGCTGCAGGGGTCTGCGTACTTAGCTGCGGACCACTAGGCCTCTGCGCACTCAACTACAAATCCTTCTCCTACTCTACGACCCAAAGACAAGACTTACGCTTTGACTCAATCAATTCCTTAGACTCATCATGCTTCCATTGATTCTCCCTCTTACACTTAGAGCTTTGCTCTATTTATACAATCCTATGATCCGTGGACCATGGGTAGATCTTTCAAACTGATATTACATTACAAAAACAAGGGCAGACAACCTTGTGACTCTATTATTACTTCGCGCTCTGCACCCACAATTCACAGAGTCTTTAGAATGGACTAGGTCAAAACTTGGGCTTTAAGCCCCAAAACATGCCTTGGGGGGATTCCACGCCCAATAGGCCCCAAACACAAACATCATGACTCACCCTCGAGTCACTCTGTCGATGCAAAGATCTTCATGTGAAGTCCTTCCAACTCTGCTCGAACAGCTGTAAGATCGACAGTGCATTGAGAAGCTGCTTGCTGAATCTCTTGTACCCGTTGTTCCGAGACTGTGGTGTCAGAACTGCTTCCCTGCATCTATTCCTGTGTCCCCTGCATTTGTTTTAGTTTTCCTTCAATTTTTGTTGTAATGACAAAGTTATCATCAATCCAAGGTTGAACACCCACCCTTAGAACTGCTTCTCAGTGTTGTGCGGCGTCCACTTGCTCTTTCAGTGCTTTGGCCTATTGCATTCGTATGAGCCTCTGAGTGAGGGCCACTATATGCATGGTCCCTTTGACGCTTTCATACTGTTGCTGGAGCTCACATGCCTCTGTCTCTAAGCACTGGATGTTAGGGTCCTCCTATGGATTAGTGAGGACCTCGAATGACTCCTCCAACATTCTGGTGCAATCCCTTACTGCACTGCTGATCTCTTCCATCCCTAATGTAATAGCGCTAGCGGGATGTTCTCTGACTTCTGGAGGGGTGGACGGCTATGCTTTCAACCGCAACTCTTCTATCTGAAGGTTTAGCTCTGGCTGAACCTTGGCCATTTCTTCTCATGCCTCACGCACCCCTGCTGCCAGTCTGTGGATGTGCGCCTCTACTGGTGTGTTTGCTAGGATGGCCAGCTCAGGGACCATCTGATAGGCTTCTTCCAGTACTTGTACCATCTATGTGTTCTGCAACACCACATCATCATTCTGCAAGCTCAACTGTTCAATGTTGATCTTTTGCTCGCTCAGCACTTGTAATGCGCAGCTCTCCCTAGCCCACAGTTCTATAGTAATCCTGCAACACATAGAGCGTCTCCTGCGGGAGTGCAACCATGTTGATCCCGATGTCTTTTAGTGCACTAACAGTAGGCCTTTCGGCCTCATTTGTTGTAACCAATGCCCCTTCTCGTAGCACTATTGTGTTTTTTGTCTAAGTGTGCAACATTTTCTCAGCTGCAACTATCCCTACTGCTCGGTTGGTTGAAAGGGTACCAGCCTAAGGAGTGTGCACCTACAACTCCTAAATCTGCGCTCGGAGGGCCCCCAACACAATCTGGTTCTCCTCTGTGAATTTCTCAAGGGCCTCAGTGGTGATGTCGTGCATTGTCTCGCTTATGTCATGTAGATCACACTCAGTAAGGGTGATTGGGTCGATCGACAGCTTGATGCTTTCATGTTTTTGTGCGGCCTCATCCGCTCACTCGGGCGTTGGTGCTTCAATAGTGTTGACGCTGTTTGTGGGTATGCACCACCTCTTCTTCCGCTATTTCCATTTCTTTCTCCTACCCATTCGAAGGTGACTTCTGGCCCTCATGCGCCTTCTCAGCTACCTCCTGTGCCATTGTTGCTGCGACCTTTTTCTGCTCTACTGTTGTCTACGCAGTGTCCCATGCCTTCTGTGCTTTTGCTGCTGCATCTTCCTGCCTTATCTTCTTTGCCAATTGCGCCATGCACAGTTTGGCCTGCTCTTTCCTCTTCTGTGCAAGAGAATTCTCCACTACCCAGATGTCTGGGGCATGCCACTCCGGCAGCCATGTCTCCAGTACATTGAAAATTACATCAGCTATGGTGATGAAGGGTAGCTTGCTCCATTTCTTGGCTGAGTCTTTGCATGCTTTGATATATATGGTGTGGAAGTCCGCTTTAAATTTTGCAAAACTTTGCAGGCTGTTGTAGACAGTGGGTGATAACCGCGGCTTGCAGTTAATCCCCATTCTGATGTTCATCTCCATGAACACCCAAAATATATTGCTGTCATGGACCCGGTTCGCGTCTTTCATGGCCCGCAGCGAAGCATACTTCGCGGCCTCCGGTAGATCCTTGTCAATTGTGGGGAACTGGCTGTCCTTCGGTAGTTCCCATGCCACCATCACTATAGATAGCAGAAGCCATGCATAATGGAACATTTTTCCTTGTTCCTGGGCCTCACGGCAATTTTCCAGGAACTCTTTACATAAGAACTCGGACCAGTTAAACTGGACCCCCTCTGTGCACTTCTCAGTAAGTGCCACCACCAGCGCAGGTACCTCATCTGTGCAACACTTGCGCATAAATTTACTCACCAGTATCTGAGTCGCCATCCTGACTGCTTTGTTGTTGATATTGGAGATCATGTAGCCCCGCTTCTTCTTTTCTAGCTTGTATTTCTTCTTCATGGCCTCTGCGATGGCCAAAATGCTGCTCTTACCCTCCAAGATATCTATGGGATCCTCTCCTTTGCATGGAAGCCAGGTAATGCAATGTATTAAGTAGTCCATGATGGGGATGGGCTCCTCCAACCACAAAAACCCACCATGCACCAGGCATAGCAGCTGTCTGATGACGAATATTGTTACTGGGGCACAGTGGAAATGCGGCACCCAGAGCAGGTTTAATAACTCTGCCTTGTCCACTCAACATAACCAATTTTGCAGCTCCAATTCAATAACCCCCGCCGTGGTGTTTTGCTTGGGCTTCATGAGCTGTGCGGTCTCTAGATGAGGGAACTTCTTGTGGTCAACGAGATCCAAATCTTCAAATTTCAAGCTTGGCACATGTCCCAGGTGCGTGCCCTCAAAGATGATGTTGTCCAGGAGGAGCTAAGTCTGGAGAGAGCTCTTGCTCTTGTCAAGGTCCTTGGGAACTTTTGCCTTCCCCTTACGTGGAGGGATATACGTGGGAAGCTTGGTTGGAGGGTGTGCAACCTCGGTTTCTACTTCCATGCCCTCATTCTCATCTTCTTCAATTATGAGGTCCTCTAGATCTTCCCCCTCCTCATCGGTTTCCAAGTTAATTGCTTTCCATTTCTCCTCCATTATTAATCTAGTGCACAACGGGTTTCACGGGGACACACACACCAGAATCATCGGTTGTTTGTCCTTCTTTGGCCTTGGCATGCATAGCGATTTAGGGATTTCTGCCACAATCCTAGCGACTTTAGGAGCATCTTGCACAGTCAGGGCCTAGCTTCCTCAGATGCTGCCATCTTGCTCGTCTAGAAATCTCTTAGTTGCTTAATCGGGGGTTCAATCATCGCTCTTCACAGGGAAACCAAGTCTCGGCTCAAAATACGTGGGGCATACAAAAAATCAATTCACAAATGACCAAGTGTTGTTTGCTAGGCAGCCCTTTGTAATTTATAGCGTCTTTTGAATTTGAATTCGACCATTCCCCCAAAATTCGGTTCATTAATGCTCCCTTGGTGGCAAATTTTCCCAAATCTTGCACATAAAGCATGTCTTAAATGCATTCCACCCACTCCATTTGGTCTCAAGTCGAGCATCACATCGTGAATAATGACTCCAACAGTCATTTTCCAGCAAACCCGCTGATCCGAATGGAAAATGGCATAAAACCCACACTTCATCGAAGTCCATTTACTAGGCTGAACACTATCAGTATCACAGTTGGTCACAAGCATTACAGGGTATCTCTATCCTCGGATCTTCGTTCATCATGGTTATGGATAAACCAAATAAAAGTCTTCTCTTAAGTGGCTCTTCATATTCAACAAAGGCTTCGCAGGAGGGAACTTCACGCAATGGGGACCATTGCTTCTTAAGGGGGGAGGAATGATCCGAATGGAGAATGGCATCAACTTGTCATCACTTAAGAATTCTAATTCCCAAACTGCTCACATTAGTTTGATGGTAAAGGTTCGGTGCTAGTCTAGGTTTGAGTTTTTGTTTGCCTTAGAGTTTGAGTCTTAGGAGTCTACTATGCATTCTCATTCATCACTGGTCTCATAATTCACACAATTTCCATGTGTCAGCTTTGTTCAAAGGTTATTATGTGCTACAAAGCTCTTTAGGTGATTTCGTAGTGCATAAGTCAGTTTTAGGTGTTTTTGCAACACAACATGTTTTAGGTGATTTCGTAGCGCATAATCCAGATTTTGCACTGGTTGCACTACGGAATCGGAGATTCATGTAATCCATAGCAAATATTTCCTAACTGTCAAATCTGTCAAGTTTAGTTATGGTTGCATCATCCACTATCAGCTTATACACTCCACATATCATGTCCAATCGCTATCTCCATCATTACAGTCACTAGGTACTCTAGTACACTCGGATTGCAAGATCCAAGAAAAGCCAGGTATTCACAATCTTAATTATGATTGTATTCATTGCATAAGGAACAAATCTACAAACGTTCAATTTGAATGCATTGCATATCAAGTGAGGCAGCTATCAAGCGAGGCAGAGATCAAAGATTGAGACAGTGCCGGTCATCAAACATACCATTCCGCTGGAGATTCATGGAGGGGTCTACAGAGAGAAAGGGTCACAGGTCAGGCAGGTGCTTGAGGAGCGAAATTGAAGGTTTAGACATAAATTTGAAGAACAAAGAAGTTGAGCATGCATTCAAGCAAGCTGGATGCTGGAATTTTTGCAAGAAACTCTAGGGAGGTCATGCACAAGTCACCAAGTAATTTGCCTTAAATTTCACAAGACTGAACTCAAAGGTTGGTTTGCTTGAACTGCATGTCTCACCAGACGTAATATCCACAGTTACGGAGATTCCAAGGGGGCAAGAAAGTTGGTTTAAGAATTTCAAATTTGATATGACCCCATGCAAAGAATTTCTGAAGTAGGAGTTCATTAACTCAGATTTAAACAAGTCTGTTCCTAGAAGTTATGTCAAGGATTTGTATGCCAATTTGCTTACCAACATACAGAGGTACCTTACTTGTGAAGGGAGATATAATAAGGTGTATTAATATCATTTTAAACTTCTTTTGCATTTCACAGGAAAGACATCTATTGATTTACCTTTCTACTTATTTCGTAGCCTAAGCAAAATGTGTGACAACGTGCAGCTAAGGAAAGAGGCCTGTGAGACTTCATTGTTCCACCATGGCTTGGTTAAGTTGATTGTTCTGCATGAAATCCAGAAGGTAGGTAGAGACTAGGCCACATTCATCTTCATGTCTAGTTTCAAGAACGAGACTGGTCTTAGTCCTCAAAATACAAAAGATTTGCCAGCAACAATTGATCATCAGGCAGAAACAAGATCCAGTTGGTTTATAAAGGTGAAGGCTAGGAACAGGTAAGGGAACCCACCAAGCCACTGATAATCAAAGATACACCCCAACAATCCCAGAAAGAGAAAATTCAAATCAGAGAGGGTGCACATGAATCACCCACAGGTGAAGTAGTCCAGAGAAGAATGACAAGAGGCCAATTAGCTAAGGAAAAGGGCAAAGCAGTGGTGACTGAAGACACCCCAGTTTCAAAGGGAAGTCTTAACGACATATTGTAGGCAATTGATATTGAAGAGTCTCCCCTGGTTCAAGCAGGTGTGATAGAGTTAGGAAAAGACAAGGCTAAGAGAAATAAAGCCTCGAAAAATCTCAAGTTCGATGATCTGGTTGATAAATTTGTCTTTAGGCCAAGAAGACCCATAACGAGGAATTTCCAACACATACAGGAGATACTGCCAGAAGCAGATGAAATAGAGGATATAACACAATATCATGAAGGAAAAGATAAAGGTAAAGCAGTTACCCTTTAGGAAGAAGATAGTGTTGAAGAGTTGACAAGAAAGTTGGAATTGGCAAACTTTGAAATTCCTAGACTGAAGAAAGCCTCCAGAAAACATGCAATCAAGGAAGCTTGTTTTAACCAAATGCAAGCTCGGTGGGAGGAAAAAACATTTCAAATACCAGAGGTGGTTGACTTTAATGTTCAATTCTGTAGCTAGATTGTCCCACAATAAAGGAAGCACAATTCATCAGAAAGGTCAATACAAAGCTGAGAGCTGGGATTAGAGTCATGAAGAAGCAAATTGGGGACTTAAAAATGCAGTTAGGCCAGTAGAAAGAATCTCCTTAAGGAAGTCACACATCAAATAAGGTTATGTTCCAAATTTTGATGGTTTTTTTTCTTGTTATAATTTTTCTTGAAGAATCATACATTTCCACTCAATTTTGAAAAGCTTTGGAGCAGTTGAAAAGGATGTTAGAATATAAAGAAGCTCAAGATATAAATTTTTGATATTAGGTTGTGTTTTGGTGATTACGCAGCAGTTTCATAGCACCCTATGAAACTGCTGAAGATGATGCCTAACGCACAACAGTTTCGTAGCGCGCTACGAAACTGCTATAGCTACATAATTCAAACTCAGTCAACCAATTTTGAGTGACCGAGGGGAAATTTTTGAAAAAGGAATCTCTTCCAAGGATCATGTAACAGGTGTCAACATTCAACAAGGGAAGAAATAGGGGGAAGAAACATGTATTTGAACTCGAAACTTTTTGTTATAAAGTGATCAGAGTTACTATAGTTCTTGATATGTCAAACAGTTTGGAGGAGGTCTTGTCTTCACACATGGAAAAAGTTGACAGCACATCGAGGAGGTGGCATTCTAATATATTTTGGTATAATCAAAGTAGAAGGACATGATTCATTAGTTTCAAATATCTTTGAGGAAAACCAAAAGCAGATAAACAGGGGCAGTTTCCTACTTTTCAGGAGTAATGGAGAAGATATGACATTAAAGACCAGTAGGCAGCTACAAACACCTACTACAGCTAAACTAAAAGAGACCACTTGTCAAAGAACGAGAATTGATTGTAATTAATGCTATTATTAGCATGATATGGAGTTAGAATCCTATTTCCCTTAGATCTCTAAAAAGTCTAGTTAGCTGTTTGTTACATTAAATAGGCAGTTAAAGTGTGAATAGGTGTCATGAGAAGTAGAATTCGAATTCCCCTCACGTTGGAGGAGGAATCTCAACCTTGTAAAATAATTCTATATATAGGAGAGAGAGCAATGTACTCACGGTTGGAAATTTATTGAAAAAAGCTCTGATATTTGGCTTTATGTAATGACTCTGTTTTAGTAATACAAGATTGACTTTGCTTCTCAGGACTCAGGAGGGATTCGATGTTCCGAATGTGTTGTATTGTTCTTTTCCCAATATTTGCAGTGGTATGAATGTGTAATCACTTAGAACTCACTCATGGTGCTCTAATTTCCTGTATACATTCATAGACTGTGTGGTCCTATATGTTTTTGGTATGTTCTAAATGTGTTGAATCCTGAATGCCATGACTTCTATGTAAGGTTGATTCCATTGTTATACTAAAATGATGTTGACTCCATAAGCCCAATGGATAGTTTCTAATTGTGCTTCCACCACTCATATTTTTACATTCGTTTCACAAGAGTTAGCCATCTTAATCATAATAAAAAACATTAATCCTTTGAGAGAGCCCTCTCTGGTTGGGGAGGATAAGCCTCAGCCTAAAGTAGGTTTGAAATAGTTACTTGAGGTCTTCCTGGTCTGCAGCCTTCCAGGGCCAGCTTTTGAGATAACACAACCCATGGTATTCCTCCACCCATGGAATTTACCCATGGTATTGTAAGTGGCATCCACTCATGGTACTTATCCACCCATGGTATTATAAATGACATCCACCCATGGTATTCATTCACCCATGGTATTTTCCCATGGTATTATGACATCCACCCATGGTATTCATTCACCCATGGAATTGACCCATGGTATTGTGACATCCACCCATGGTGTTCATTCACCCATGGAATTAACCCATGGTATTATGACATCCACCCATGGTATTCATTCACCCATGGAATTGACCTGTGGTATTGTAACTGAAAAATACTATAAGTAACAAGTCACATTTTGTAAAATGACAGATGGTCTACCACAATGTAGCCTTTTTAGTTTTTATCGGTTTTAATAAAAAGTTTCTTTGTGGTTTTATTTACTGTGTGTTATGTCATTTTATTTCTAGCATTAGAATTCTTCAGATCTTGGAGGCCTCCCCCACAAGATCCATTTCAATATTTTAGATCTTGGGGGCCTCCCCCCAAGATCCGGATCACCTGCGCGGCAGCACAGCCCCCTTGTGCGGTCACGGACCTTGTGACACTTTGCTCCTGCGCACATCCCCTGGGAATAGTAGTTTATAGTCACGTTCCTTCTTTCAACTGCCTGGAGCACTAAGACTGTACTTCCCATGACTAGTCAGGTGGCCGCGCTACCTGTATAAGGTTCCAAATATCCTCTAGCACTTTCCCTGGAACACATCCACCTTTCATTGTTACCGGTTGTGTCACACATTTTATCATTTGCAGTGCACCACCATGGTTGATCCATTTAGTAATATGTGGTCCAATCCAAGGCATTAGGCTGATCAACTCTCAATGCTAGTCCCCAAATTCGTCAACATAATCGTGCGCACCATGTTTTATCATCTTGGTTTTCTTATCAAGAAAATATTTATTTATTTCGTCCTCAAGCTTCTTGACTTCCACTTCCACCAGAGCACTTTTCTCCCTTAATCACACCCTTTCTTTCATAAGTTCTCGAAGCCTAATATCACCTTGTCATATTTCTTCCTCAGGTCCCAAGCGTTCTGCTTCGTTCAGCTGTGTGATCCCTTCTTCGAGGGCTCCATGATCCGCCATATCTACTGGTGCTGTTATGCCCAGACTAGGCATTTTATACTTTATGAGGATTACAACATTTTCTCCATACTCCAACCTTAGAGGCACCTACTCCATCAGTTTCTTGTACATGGTTCTATAATCCCATAGAACCGTTGGTACGCGCAAGTCCCAATTAGTCTGCTACGCATTGTGTACCTTTTTTAGTGCTTCGCATAGTTTGTTAAAGGCTTTGACGTGGATAACCTTCTGCACACTTGGTATTTCCATACTCTATTGTTCCAAATGGAAGGGTTGTTCACACCATTGCCTTACCCGCACATGCTTACTAACCATGTCTCTCAACGTGAAGTGTGTGTGCATCCCCGTAGGTTTTTTAAGATATGCTTGTATCCATCTGGATAGGTGCGTGCGCGGATCATTCCATCCAACAATCTTGTCTATTAGTCACATCTGAGGCTTCCCAAACCATATGCACATCATTCTCCTACATTCATGCTAGTCCCCAAAGCTTCCTTGGTGCGTATCCCACCATTTCACTAGCATAGTGCACAATACCCATTTCAAAGCCTCGAAGCGTTACTGTTCTGACACCTCCCTTTCGAATCTGTTGAGGAAGTCATCTACCTCGCTCAAACCTTATATGTAGGTAGATCCCTTACCTCCGTTGATACGTAGCGTAGTGATCTCATCATCATGTTACAGTTCAGCGTGGTTACCTCGTGTAACAGGTTCTGCCATCGTTTTATCTCCTTGTCAGAATCCGATGTATAGGAGATTTCGCACTCCCATGAGATTCATCCATCTGCAGTTGGATTTACCCAGTCTTTCTCTCGCATGGTTATCTTGTAGATGCAATCTAAATCTTCGTCACTTTCATAGTCCCGCACTGGCTCCATGTAACATGATCCTTCTATAGGGTCCATAGGTACAACTACACATAGAGACTTTTTCTCAAAAATCATCTTACGCTTCTTCAGATTTATCACCCCATTCATGTTAGTGGCCCAATTTATCCCTAATAGCGTGGGTTAGGGATTGATGTCATCAACAATCTCTATCACTTCGAAATCTTCCAGTGCACTTGCTCCTTTGATATCTACGGTGATTCCTTGCAATCTTCCCATCGGTAAGATCTTTTGCTGGTTCGCCATTCGCTGTTGGATAGGAGACCATTATAGCGTAGGCCTCCCCATGTGCTCCCATGTCTGCTTCGACAGAACGTTTGCGTCTAATCCTAGGTCCAGAATCACGTGGTTCATCTCATATTCTCTAATCTATGTGGTTAATCTCATCTCTCTTCCCATCCTTATCATGTGCTTTCCGAGCTTGTGGACTATGCGCGGTTCTCCTGGAGTGATCCCAACGCATCTATTTATGAGTTCCTTTAGCCCCTTTATAGCCTTTCTATCGCGCAACAACTTCATGCATGTTTCTAGGAATGTTGTGAGCATTGATGGGTCCATTTCTAGCTCTGGTTTATATTTTCTTCCTGAAGTGGGGGCATCATCGAAGCTGTTCTTAGCTTCCATGAAGGTTTCCTTAGCATGCTCCAAATCAAACTCTGGTTCTTTTATCGGAGCCTTGCGAACCCAAGTACTATCTTCAGGCTACTTGCCTTTGTCATCCCCCATTGTAATTCCACTTTGGAGCACAATGCTCACATTAGGGTCTTCCTCGTGTGGCTCAGACCTCATCATTTGTAGTTTTGAGTCAGGGGAGGTTGGAGCGCTCCCTTTTCGTGTAGCCTTGCTATCAGCATGGGACAATCCTCAATCTCATGATCAAAAGATGTGCAATATAGGCATGATGGACGCGTCAGATTAGTATAATGGCGGGCATAATGTCCCGGATTTCTGCAATTGTAAAATATAAGCGGTTCACGACCTCTTCTAGGTCCTCCTCCACCTCGGCCTTGTCCGCACCCCTGAAATTTGGTTCGTGCCAGTCCTGCATTCTGGTCAAGGGGCGTGTTTCAACCTGAACTCTATAGGTAGGAGTCCTATCCATCATCAGTTCATAACTTCTACGAGTGTGCTCATCATGTTCCACTGACCTACAGAAATTATAGAACAACTGTTGTGAATTCTGCGTGTACTTTTGCAACAAATGGCAGTTATCTGTAGCATGCTTTCCTCCTATTTGACAAATCGTGCACCATAATGTAGGTGCTGCGCTAGGTCCTGCTTGTGCCTCTGGTCTCAATGGCATTGGTCCTCCTCTTGCGAGGTAATTCATGAACACCGGGTAGTGATCCTTGTCATGTCCCTAACCCTTGTACTTTATGCACCATACCTCGTCATGCACTTCTAGGCAAGTTGTCCTGTCTTGTTCCAAACTCTTCATCTCAAAGCACAAGTTTTTCAACTGCACATGAATTTGCTGAACTCTAAGGTTGGGATCCTATATCGGGGTCTTGTGCAGTCTCATTGCGATCTCCCAGGCCTTGTCCTGAGTTGTTAGCCTTTGTTGTGACAGTGTGTTCCTTAAATGCGACATTAAAGGTGCTACAAACCATTAGCGATGTTGTCCATTTGTCAATGTCATGTTAGCTTCGCAAATTGTGCACTTCAGTCGCTGATCCAACTCCCAAGGGGTCTCACCTGGTAGAATCGTGATTTCCTTGAACCCAATGATCGACTGCGTCTCTGATTCTGGCCTGCTAAATTCTCTGTTTAGCGTAGTTTAGATGTCTGCGATCCCTACATTCAGATTGTCATTAGAATGCTTAATGTACCAGGTCAGCGCGCAATCCTACAGAGCACTGACCAATTTTGCTTTCTTTATATTGTCATCTGTGACTCCCTGTGCTTCCCATACAACCTTTATCACAAACCAAAACTGGTCCGAATCTTCATTTCCTACTCCCTTGAACACGGGAAACTTTATCGCGCTTGCCATATTGGTTTGTGGTGGTGGCGGAGGTGGTATGGGCGAAGATGGGGGTGAAGATGATGACATTGGCAGTGGTGTGGGTGCGGGTGGTATGCGTGGAATCCTCTACCCAATCAAATTGATCGCACTTCTTGGTGAGACCTTCGCGAGCTCTTCCTCATCCCTTGCAGAGGTGAAGTCAAGGGGATAGTTTCTAGTTCTACACTACCTTCGTTTCTGTAAATTCTCCCACTTCGCATAGCCACAATCATCAATTTATTGCATAACCCACTTTTCACATATTTTAATCCAACTGTTCAAAGACTTAACATACTTACCTTGTGGTCCATTGAGGAAGCATCGTTCTGCCTCACTGTAGTTGACTGAAGTATTTACCACGAATTTAGTAATGAATCCTCCTATAATTTGATCGAGCCAGTGATCAACAGCGTGTGCGATCTTATCCTCCGATGCTTCCATTCCACACACCAATGCTGAAGTCCACACAATAGGTCTGTCGAGCTTGCACCTTCCTTGGCTATCTGTTAGCTTTGCGATCCACTCGTATAGCTTAGTAGGTAAAGATGCGAGAAAATTTCGTGGATCTCTATGTACAGGTAGCAGTCCAACCACTCTTCTTTTGATAGTTGCAGATTCCTATTCTCCTGTGCCGTGAACTCATGAATCTTCCTATCCAACCAATCTTCAATTCCTTTCTTAGTTGGATTCCAGTAACACGACATCAAACATCTCTATGCAGATCCCAGTCTTGGAAACATAACCATTTGTTGGCTTGTTGGGGCCTGACCCAGGTTTGGAGTTAATTAGTGAAATAAATCCCTGTACTACTGGCCCTTTCGGCAACAGTCCGTGGAGCACAGATTGAGGTCTCACCCAAATTAGTATGGGGGGGTGCTGGATCCAAGTTTCCGCACCCTTGATATGTATGATGGGGTTGATTCGGTCCAGCTGTTAGTTCTTTCACGTAGGTTACTTAGTGAACTTCCTTAGCCTTCATGCCCTGATATATTTTCCTTCGTGCAACCCTGACCAGAGGCTGTGGGGCTTCCACGCTATTGGAGCAGTGCTTTGCACTATTTCCCTAAGTCACACCCGAGATATTCCTTCTCTTCTTACACCAGTTAGTTATCTTCATATAAATGGATGCCTTAAATTATATTTATTTATACAACACATTCATATGAGTTCGCGTAGCAAATAAATAGTAAACTTGCAAGTCATACCCAATAATACATAAACATAAAAGATACATAGAAATAGGGTAAAACTTATCTTTATTAATGCTTCCAATGGTTATAGACTCGATCTTCCCTGTACACTTAGTTGCACTAGGCCTCTGCGCACTCAGCTGCAGAGCCTTCTCCTACTCTATGACCCAAAGACACGACCTACACTTTGACTCAATCAATTCCTTAGACTCATCATGCTTCCATTGATTCTCCCTCTTACACTTAGAGCCTTGCTCTATTTATACAATCCCATGGTCGGTAGATCTTTCAAAACGACATTACATTACAAAAACAAAGGTGGACAACCCTGTGACTTTATTATTACTTCGTGTTCCGCACCCACAATTCATGGAGTCTTACAATGGACTTGGTAAAAAATTGGGCTTTAAGCCCTAAAACATGCCTTGGGGGGATTCCATGCCCAACATCCATCAACGGGAGGAACAACTGGTGACTTTGATGCTGCGGGATTGGATGATGGCATGGAGAATTGGGTAACAACTCGTATAAGGTGCCAGACTGAGAGTAGACCAGATCCAAGTACTGGGCACGGGAAATGGCTTGCTCTTCAATGATGCACCCAACCATAGCTATATTGAGAGAAATTGGGGCTACGAATGATTTGGTAAACCATTCAGTGAGCAACTAATCAACTTACTCGAACTTGATCAGGCGACGTCTACGTCTCCATTCATGGATATAATTAGAGGTGTGTGTCGCAGTGTCTTGCTTAAGCGATGTGAGAAAATAGGTACCAGTTCCATAATGAACCGATAGATGAAAATGTGTGATAAAAGCCATGGCCAATGAATTGAAGTCATGGAAAGTACTTCGAGATAGCTCGATGTACCATTTCGCTCCGGCACCCGTGAGGGTTCGTTGGAAAAGAGGAAGATGAATGGAATCGTCCATGTACAAGTTCAATGAGCACTAGAGCTGATATGTCATTACATGGGCCTAAGGATCTTCTTTGGATTTTCCATCAAACTTTGGGCAATCACTTGGTATCTTGGACGGCACTGGAGGCCAGTATGGCTAATGAAGGATTGGATCATTCGTAAGACGCGATACATCTGGCAACTCAAGTGCAGCCAAGAAAGGTAATTGAGTGTTAAAGGCATGGGAGGTCGATAAGCGAGCTCATAAGGAGGAGCCCATCCCTCTTGGTAAGGATTTTGGCCCCACAATGGGGGATTTTGGCCATATGGCATCTAAGGCTTCCCCCATTGCGGATTACCTGTACCAAAGGGAAGATTCGAACCTTGAATACCTTGAAACTGTCCAGGCACAGGTTGTTGTTAGGCAATGTATGGGTTAAAAGGTTGCTGAGTCTGTTGAGCTTGGACATATGGATATGGGACCTGTTGTCCTGGAACATAGACCTGTTGGGTCTATTGTCTCTGAGCAAGAGGGTTTTGGACTTTTAAGCCTTGGGCATAAGGTTGATACACTTGTTGCCCTTGGAAATAGGGGTTTTGTACCTAGTACCCTTGGCCAACAGGATTCTGAACCTGTTGACCTTGGAAAAAAGGATTCTGTACATGCTATTGCAGGTTTTGACCTTGACCCTCTCCCTGCAAGCGTTGACCTTGTTGATATGTATACAAGGGTTTCTGTTGCCCAGGTTGGTTTTGTTGTTGCAAGGATTGGCCTTGCGGTTGCAAAATTTGTCCTTGGGGCTGCAGAGGTTGGCCCTGTGAGGGTATGGGTTGAGAGGTATGCGAAGCATATTACATTTGCTGTTGCATGCCTTGCTGCAACTATTGAAAACACTGACCTTGCGGTTGTTGCAGGTGACCTTGTTGCAGGTTAATATTCCCTTACTGTTGCACAGAAAACCCTTGTTGCAACAAAGGTTTCCCTTGCGGTAACAAAAGCTTCCCTGGTTGGTGCAAAAGTTGTCCTTGCTATTGCAAGGTTATTTGAACAGTGCTCGGGAAATTTCTGAACTGAATTTGGCCGTAGTCAGGCTGGATGTACTGCCCAGATGGGAGAGTGTAAGGTTGATTAACCAATCCTTGAGAACCATATGGAACGTAAAGATTTTGGTATTGAACTTGAGCCCCATAGGGCTGCTGATACTGAACATTTCTTGATCCAGATAGACCACCAGGATTCTTAACCTATTGGTACTAGACATTGCTTAATCCAGTGCGTCTGCAGGGTTATAAATAATACCAAAAGAGGGCTGGTTTATACCAAGCATGTGAGCTTGTGAGCCACTCACATTAGTGGCTACTAAAACCATAGATACACTCAGGTTCTGCCCCCTAGGCAGTGACACAACCTGGCCACTGAATAATGGGACAAAAGAAAAAACAGAAACAATATTTGAAACCACTGGTTGTGATTGGCATGTAACTGGTATTGATGATACAAGAGTATTCAGGATGGTGGGTTGCACCAGGACTGAAGTAACAACTGGTTGGGAGGCCGTGTTTGTGATGAACGAACCTGATGTAGGCCTGACACCTGACACCCAAACAAGATTATGGTTGAGTGATGAGGCACTAGGTGTGCTTGAAACTAAGTGTCCCAAAGTCACATAGCCAGGTGGCAAGTTGGCGAGAATACCTTTTGAATAAGGGAAACCCTTGGGAGGAAACTAAAATTGTAATTATTCTACCTCAACATTGTGTGGAGTAGAAACTTCGAACTCATTTAGAGAAGTGACTGGAGCATCGCCTTCGGGTTCCATGTCTAAAAACAAATGACGACGAATGGCGGAACGTGTACTGGGGGATAGTTCCAAAGGAACACCAGGTTGGTCGTACATATTGTAAGGACGCTGCGGTGATATCTCAACAACATAAAACAGAGTGTTTAGATGATATATAACCAGTCCAAGCTGACTGTCAGTGGTCGGCGAGTTCTTTGGAGTTCGAACAGGATTATCTGGAGATTTTGGGCCAAGATCAGCAAATGACCTTGAATCGAAAGTAGGCATAGGATGAGATGACAATGTTTGAACACTCAAAACAATTGTGAGTTCAACATGTTGGTCCTCAAGTGACTCTGATAACTCAGGGAATGACTCCTCAGACAATCTTTCAGACGGAGGAGAGGAAGAGGAATTGGGTGAACTAGAAGGTTCAGCCACAATGACCTTGTCTTAGTCGACATAACAAATAACTTCAAGGATTTAAAATGTCATTTTAAGGGAACTCACAATTTGGTTAAAAAGACTAACAAGATGTTTTGGATCGTGAGAAATCAATTATTAAGACGCATAAAAGACTGATGTTCTTTCATTTTTTAAGAGTTGAGAAAGAAACAAAGATGACTCTATCACTTTTGATTAGAAACCAGCTTGAAAGGGCAAGTGCTCGAATGATATTTTAAGTTTAATGGGTCAAAAATATCAAATGAATACTCTAGATGATCTAGGTAAATAGGATTACCAAGCAACCATGAACTGTAGAATACCTCCTGGTGAACTAAGAAGTACAAGCAAGAAATCTCCCCGAATGTTGTGTTCGGTGTATCACATTAGCAAGGCGGCTGCCTTGGCTTCCTAACGATAAAAGGATTGTAGGTAGTGGGGTCTCCCATTATATACTCGATGGTATGGGGATCAAAAATCCATGCTAGCATTGTCTAATGCCAAAGCTAACGACAACTGCTAGGTTTAAAGACACCGGAACACGTCTCTAGCCTAGACCTTCTAGATATGATCGTTAATGTCAAATGCACCTTAGGTTAATTGAATTCATTTTAGAGTTAACCTTGAGTTAAGTTTCAGTTTTCAGGTCTTAGAGATGCTACTTGAAAAACATAAAATGCAACCAAATGGGACAAGACCCTTTCAATTCGATGAAATGCCTATACTAGAGAGGGTAGAAACTACTCAATCAAATGCAAACAATCAAGTAACCGAAAACGAAATGATCTTTCACTACAATTTTTCAAAAAATAAACTAATGAAAAATGCATTCGAATTCCTAATTTCCTGAAAAGTACTTATATATTAGTCCTTTAAAAATGAAAAAAAAATCTCTTCCTTTTTTAAATGCTGGTGCAATTCTAGTCTTTAAGAGATGTAAATCATAATGATACAACAAGCTAGAATTTCATACTTTCTCATGAAACAACGAAACAAAATTTCCGCATACAATCTTTCAATAAAAAAGTTTTCGAGACTATGAGCTCTTCAAGCAGATGAAAATATGAAAAGAGAAGTTCATTTAGATCAATGAAACACCGACTTTACCAAACACAAGACCGACAATGTAATCTATGTCGGAGAAAGACGTTTAGACTAGTAAATGAAAGTTTTTCAAACTTGTGCAAAAATAGGTCAAAGTTGTAAAAGGACCAAAAGACAAATGCAAGGAACAAACGCACCCACACTTGGACTTGATGAGTCTACAAGCTACTGAATGGTCAACTAGCTAGATGCCTCAGTGTCGCTGGCCACTCAATGACTCAATCTATCAAACAACATGATGACAAACCAACAAGCAAGCAGAACCAAATGAAAAGTATCTTCCTAATCAGGGAGAAAATAGTCAAAAGGGCTTACGGGGTCAAAAACACAAGAGCATAACACACTGCCCAAGATTGGGGCCTATCCCTAATCTTCACTTAATGGGATCGGTGGGACTGCCTAACTGACAACAAGCACAAGAGGCCGGTCGACGCGACTGCTCCTCCACAATTCACGTTGGTCGGTGTGATTGTCAGTCGATTAAACGCATTGTCAGAGGGAACTAAGGAAAAATATTTTTTTTTTCCAAAACATGGACCAGGTCTGCTACTATGAATTTTAGACTTAGGTCAGTAAGCAGGAGAAAAGAAACAAAACCAAAGGGAAAATGTGGAACTATCAAAGTTCCCATGAAATCATGAAATCAAAAACAAACAAAAGATGGGATCTCCCAATGGAGTCGCTAATTTGTGGTGAAGTAAAATTATAAGTGTAGACACGAACGAATTCCTCTAGCCCGATAATGGGTCTAGCCACAAGAGATACATTCTATGGAAGATTTCCTTAGGTTAGAATCAATCAAGAGGGCCTACCTCTTAGTCACTTATCCTGTTTGATGAAGGCTTCACTTGCTCGCTCCAGCAATCTCTTGCTTCCTTCTTCAAGTTCCTGAAACACGTAAACAACAACAACACACAAACATAATAATAGAAAAAGTGCAATTCAACCTACTTAACAAGTAAAGAAGTATTAAGACACAAATATGTAATATTACAAATCATGTAGGAAATCAATCGATAGTTGCATATATTAATATCAAAGAGAGATTAAAACCATTCATGTTTGTTGGGTTGTGTTATATTATTTCCACATAGTTAACAGGGGGTTTGAGGGGTTCCCGTAACCCCACTTTATGGGGTCCGGGGCAGCGCCCCGGAAAATTTTGGTTTTGGACCCTATGTTAGGTTGGGCGGACCCACCTATGGTTTTGTGCAAGATTTTCGCACATGTTTTTTGGATGCGATGGTTTTCGGTCCATGGTATTGGATGTGATGGTTTT
>APFE031666827.1:34597-74225 GCA_000404065.3 Pinus taeda
TGTGTTCAAGTATGGGGTTAGTATAGGGAGCTATAAGGATAGATTGTGACAGCCAAAGTGAAATTTTCTTGGCAAAGAACCGTGCTTATCATTCAAAGACAAAGCACATTGATGTTCAGTATCACTTTGTGAGGAATATGATAGAAGACAAAAAGGTGTTGCTGGTAAAGGTGGACACTTTAAAGAATACTGCAAATGCATTGACAAAATCTGTTAGCTCTGAGAAGTTCTCTTGGTGTAGAGAAACAATGGGTCTTTCAGGGCTGGAAAAATGACTAAGCTCTCCTGTGGCCCCCTGTGGAAAGAAAACAACAAATGGGATATTTTCCGTCTCATCTCCTCCGTCAGCAAGGCTGAGACTATTTCAATATTAATATCAAAGAGAGATTACAACCATTCATCTTGACGTCGCAGTCTTCCTCTGACAAGACCAGGTTCCCACACACTTCTACTAACATTCCATGATGACTTCAAACAACAATAGTTTAAAGGCTCTTCCCTTTAGACTTCACTCCAAACCAAACACACTCTCCCTCACACAACTAGATGGCTACAACTAGTAATAGCTTGCTTATCTAATCAAAATAGTATACTCACACTCAACCAACACTCTAACTAGCTTTTGCTTGGGAAGAAGGGAGGTTTATATAGCGAATATGGGTGGGAGAAGGACTTATCCCTTGAGTTAGTTCTGTCATTATAGGGGAAAGGAGCCCAAACTGTCATCCTTGACCCCATCTGGCCAAACCATTTACTAGACTTCTGTTACGAAGCCTCTAGAGCTGGAAGCTTTGACTCTAATTTAAAAAACTTTCCATAACAAGACCGACATGACTGGAACACAGCTCAGTCACACTGGTTGATGTAGGGAATAGTGCTAATCTCTACACATCAGCACAGGGAATAGTGCTAATCTCTGCACATCAGCACAGGGAGTAGTGCTAATCTCTTCACATCGGCGCGGGGGGAGACAAAGGCCATTAACGCCGGTCTTGTAAACTGGGCAAAACAAAAGTTTCAGGGGAGATGGTGCAAAAGGGAAATAATCTGCTCATGAAGAGGGACATAATGGGAATTTATCCATGAAGGAAAATCATGCGGGGTTCACTATTGTTACAAAACATTTTGTCACTATCCTGTACTCCCCATTCCCTGATCTTGGGGGACCTCTGCAGTGAACCCTGCATGCTTTGCCATCATGGAGAAACTCCCATTATGTCCCTCTTCATGAGCAGATCATTTCCTTTTTGCACCATTTCCCCTAAAACTTTTGTTTTTCCCAATTTACAAGACTGGTGCTAATGACCTTTGTCTCCCCTGCACCGATGTGTAGAGATTAGCACTATTCCCCATGCTGATCAGTGCGACTGAGCTGTGTTCCAGTCACGCCGGTCCTATTATGAAAAGTTTTTTAAATTATAGATGAAGCTTCCATCTCTAGAAGCTTCGTAATAGAAGTCTGGTAAATGGTTTGGCTAGATGGGGTCGAGGATGATAGTTTGGGCTCCTTTCCCCTATAATGATGGAACTACCTCAAGGGATAAGTCCTCCCATGAAAAGAGGATCCATCTCCCATCCATATTTCCTATATAAACATCCCTTCTTCCCAAGCACAAGCTAGTGACTAGTGTGAAAATCAGAATTAGAGTTTAGAAATGCAAGCTATTACTAGTTATAGCCATCTAGTTGTGTGAGGGAGAAGTGTGTTTGGTTTGGAGTGAAGCCTAAAGGGAAGATCCTTTAAACTATTGTTGTTTGAAGCCATCATGGAATGCTAGCAGAAGTGTGTGGAAACCTGGTCTTGTCAGAGGAAGACTGCGACATCAAGACGAATGCTTGTAATCTCTCTTTGATATTAATATATGCAACTATCGATTGATTTCCTACATGTTTTGTAATATTACATATTCATGTATTAATGCTTATTGACTTGTTAAGTAGGTTGAATTTAAAATTTTCTATCATTATGTTTGTGTGTTGTTGTTGTTTACTTGTTTCAGGAGCTTGACGAAGGAAGCGAGAGATTGCTGGAGCAAGAAAGTGAGGAAATCATCAAGTAGGATAAGCGACCAAGAGGTAGGCCCTCTTGATTGATTCTAATCTAAGGAAATATTCCATAGAATGTATTTATTCTGGTTAGACCCATTATCAGGCTAGAGGAATTTGTTCGTGTTCGCACTTATAATTTTACTTCACCATAAATTGGCGACTCCGTTGGGGAGATACCATCCTTTTGTTTGTTTTGGATTTCATTATTTCATGAGAACTTTGCTAGTTTCGCGTTTTCCCTTTTGTTTTGTTGCCTTTCTCATGCTTAATGGCCTAAGTATAAAATCCATAGTAGCATATCTGGTCCCTATTTTGATTTTATTTTTTATTTTTCCTTAGTTCCCTCAGACAGAACGTTTAATCGGCTGATAGTCGTGCTGACCAACGTGAATTGCAGAGGAATAGTCACGTCGAATAGCCTCTGGTGCTTGTTGTTAGTTAGGAAGTTGCGCTGATCCCTGTAAGTGAAGATTAGGGCTAGACCCTAATCTTGGCCAGTGTGTTCTACTCTTGTGTTTTTGACCCTGAAAGCCTTTTGACTATTTTCTCCCTGATTAGAAAGCTACTTTTCTTTTGGTTTTTCTTGCTTGTAGGCTTGTCATCTTGCTGTTTGATTGATCGTGTCATTGAGTGGACAACGACACTAAGACATCTAGCTAGCCATCCATTCAACAACTTGTAGACTCATCAAGCCGGGTTGTGGGTGTGTTTGCTCCTTACATTTGTTTTTGGTCCCTCTTATGACTTTGGCCTCTTTTTGCACAAGTTTGAAAAAGTTTCATTTACTAGTTTGAACGTCTTTTCTGGCATAGATTACATTGTCGGTCTTGTGTTTGGCAATGTCGATGTTTCGACGATCTAAATGAACTTCTTTTTTCATGTTTTCATCTGCTGAAGGGCTCATAGTCTCAAATTTTTTTCATTGAAATATTATATGCGAAAGTTTGTTTCGTTGTTTCATGAGAAAATATGAAATTATAGCTTGTTGCTTCATTATGATTCACATCTCTTAAAAAACTAGAATTGCATCAGCATTTGAAAAGGAAGAGAAATTTCTTCATTTCGACAGGACTAATAGATAAGTGCTTGTCAGGAAATTAGGAATTGGAATGCATTTTTCACTTAGTTTATTTTTCGAAAAAGTGCAGTAGTGGAAAATAATTTCGTTTTCAATTGCTTGATTGTTTTCATTTGATTTTGTAGTTTCTACCCTCTCTAGTGTAGCCATTTGATTGAATTGAAAAGGTCTTGTCCAATTTAGTTTCATTTTGGTTTTTTGAGTAACATCGCTAAGACCTAAAAACTGAAACTTAACTCAAGATCAACTCCAAAATGAATTCAATTAACCTAAGGCACATTTGACATGAACAATCACATCTAGAAGGTCTAGGCTAGAGACGTGTTCCAACGCTTGTAAACCTAGCAGCTTTCATTAGCTTCAGCATTAGACAATGCTAGCACATATTTGTGCTCCCTGTACCGTCGCATATATAACAGGAGACCCCACTAGGCTGCAATCCTTTTATCTTTAGGAAGCCGAGTCAGCCGCCTTGCGAATGTGATACACCAAACACAAAATTCAGGGAGATTGCCTACTTGTACTTCTTGGTTCGCAAGGAGGTATTCTGCAGTTCATGATTGCTTAGTAATCATGCTTACCTAGATCATCCAAAGTAGTCATTTGATACTTTTGACTCATTAAACTTAAAAGATCATCTGAGCACTTGTCCTTTTAGGCTAATTTCCAATCGAAAGTGATGGAGTCATCTTTGTTTCTTTCTAAACTCTTAAAAAATGAAAGAACATCAATATTTTATGCATCTTAAATAATTGATTTCCCACGATCCAAAAAATCCTGTTAGATTTTTGACTAAATTGTGAGTTCCCTTAAAAGGAAATTTTAAAGCCTTGAAGTTATTTATTTTGTTGGTTAAGACAAGGTCATCATGGCTGAACCATCTGGTTCACCCATTTCCTCTTCCTCTCCTTTGTCTGAAATATTGTCCAAGGAGCCACTTCCTGAGTTATCAGAGCCATTTGAGGACCAAAATGTTGAACTCACAACTGTTTTGAGTGTTCAACCATTATCATCCTGTCCTCCACCTACTTTCGATTTAGGGTCATTTGCTAGTCTTGACCCAGAATCTACGATAATCTCGTTCGAACTCTAGAGAACTTGCCGACCATTGAAGGTCAGCTTGGACTGGTTATCTATCCTTCGAACCCTCTATTTGACGCTGTTGAGATATCACCACAGTGCCGTTAAGTCCGTACGAATAACCAAGTGTTCCTTTGGAACTATCCCCCAGTGCGCATTCCACTGTACATCGTCATTTGTTTCTGGACATGGAACCCGAAGGCGGTGCTCCAGTCACTTCTCTGGACGATTATGAAGCCTCAACTCCACACACTATTAAGGGAGAAGAATTGCAGTTGCAGTTCCATCCCAAGGGTTTCCCTTATTCAGAGGGTATTCCCGTCAGCTTTCCACTTGACTATGTGTCTTTAGGGCACTTAGTTTTAGGCACACCTAGTACCTCATCACTCTACCATAACTCTGTTTGGGTGTCAGGTGTCAGGCCTACATTAGGTCCATTCATCATGAACACAACCTCCCAGCTAGTTGTTACTTCATTCTTGGTGCAACCCACCATCCTGAACACTCTTGTACCATCGATCCTAGTTACACATCAGTCGCAACCGACAGTTTCAAAGATTGTCTCTGTTAGTTCTTCTTCCCCGTTAGTCAGTGGCTAGATTGTGCCACCACCTGGGGGGCAGAACCTGAATGTCTCTATGGTGTCAGGTGCCACTAATGTTAGTGGCTCACAAGCTCACATGCTTGGTATAAACCAACCCTCTTCTAGTATTATTTACAACCCTAATGACCTTACTAGATCAAGTAATGTCCAGTACCAATAGGTTTAGAATCCCGGTGGTCCTTCTAGATCGAACGATGTTCAGTATCAGCAGCCCTATGGGGCTCAGGTCCAATACCAAAATCCCTACATTCCATACGGTTCTCAAGGATTGGTCAATCAACCTTACACCATCCTGTCTCGGTAGTACATCTAGCCTAGATATGGCCAGATTCAGTTCGGTCATTTCCCGGGCACTATTCAAGCACCCTTACAACAACAAGGACAACTTTTGCAACAACCGGGGCAGCCTTTGTTACCACAAGTGCAACCTTTGTTGCAGCAAGGGCTTTCTATGCAACATCAAGGGTAGATTATCCCGCAGTAAGATCACATGCAACAATTGCAAGGTCAGTCCTTTCAATAGTTGTAATAGGCCGCGCAACAACAAATGCAATATGCTCTGCATACCTCTCAACCCATACCCTCATAGAGCCAACCTCTACAAACCCAAGGACAAATTTTGCAACCGCAAGGTCAACAAAACAAACCTAGGCAGCAACCACCCTTGTATACCTATCAACAAGGGCAACCCTTGCAGGGACAGGTTCAAGGTCAAATCCTACAACAGTAGGTGCAAAATCCTCTTGTCCAAGGCCAACAGGTACAAAATATTGCTGGCCAAGGGCACTAGGTATAGAATCCCTACATCCAAGGGAAACAAGTGTATCAACCTTATGCCCAAGGACTAGAGGTCCAAAACCCTCTTGTTCAGGGACAACAGGCCCAACAACCCTATGTTCCAGGACAACAGGTCCCATACCCATATGTCTAAGGTCAACAGGCTCAACAACATTTTAACCCATACATTTCCTATCAACAACCTGTACATGGACAGTTTCAAGGTATTCAAGGTCCGAATCCTCCCTTTGGTCAAGGTAATCCATAATGGGGTAGCCTCAGATGCCATATGGCCAAAATCCCCCACTATGGGGTCAAAATCCTTACTAGCAGGGATGGGCTCCTCCTTACGGGCCCACCTATCAACCTCCCATGCCTTTTAACACTCAATTACCTTTCTTGGCTACACTTATGTTTCCATATGTATCACGTCTTACGAATGATTTGATTCTTTATTCGCCGTACTGGCCTCCGGTGCCGTCCAAGATAGCAAGTGATTGCCCAAAATTCGATGGAAAAGCTAAAGAAGATCATCAAGCCCACGTGATGACATATCACCTATGGTGCTCGTTGAACTCATACGTGGTTGATTCCATTCGTCTTCATCTTTTCCAACAAACCCTCATGGGTGCCGCAGAAAAATGGTACATCGAGCTACCTTGAAGCATTTTTCATGATTTCAATTCATTAGCCATGGCCTTTCTCACACAATTTCAACTGCTGGTTTGTTAAGAAACGGGTACCTATCTACTCACATCACTTAAGCAAGACACTACGATGCACATCTATGATCATATCCATGAATGGAGATGTATACATCGTCTGATCAAGTTCGAGATAGCTGATCAGTTGCTCACTGAATGGTTAAACAAATCATTCGTAGTCCCAATTGCTCGCAATATAGCCATGGGTGGATGTGTCACTGAAGAGAAAGCCATCATACATTCCCAGTACTTGGACCTGGTCTACTCTTAGTCTAGCACCTTATACAAATTATTACCCAATGCTCCATGACCATCATCTAATTCCACGACATCGAAGTCACCCACTGTTCGTCCCATTGATGGAGTTATTTGTTCAATATCCTAGGTCCCTGTCAAAACTTCTTCCAAACAGAAGTCGGTCTCGAATACTGCTCCCAACAGTTCATCTCAAAACCCTCCAGGCCCTGGTAAAACCTTAGAGGTCCACGCTGTTCAATCCACCACAGTGGACAAATCCTCGAAAGGAAAAAAGAAAGGCAAAGGCAAGGTAAAGCCGATTCCCTGAAACATGGTCCTCACAAATTGTCTACCAGCGAATCATCACAATGGAAACCTAAGTATCCCTACCTCATTTGTGAGGAGGATCACTATACTAAGGATTGTCCACGACGATCCAAAGTTAGTCGATTTCTCAAGAGGACCCTTGATGTCATGAAAGAGCCTTTTCCATCTCAGCAGGCTCAGATGGTAGACCAACCCCGATCTGCCTCCTCTGGATCTCAAGTGTTCATGATGAGCACGCCAATTATTGTGGCTACCTGATCAAAGGATTATCAAACTCTAACTCCCATAATAGGTATTGAAAAAGAAGTTCCACTTTCTTCTTCTACCTCGAGTTCCGGCCCTATGTAAATGGAGTGTCCTAACCCTAATTCTGATCCACGACCACCATCTCGAGGTGTGCTATGGAAATCCTCGTATACTCCCAATGTCCATGCCGCTCAGCATTACAGTATTGTTGAAGATTTGGCTCAGGCACCATTAGCTATGTTGGCTCTCGAGGTACTGCAAAGCTCTCCATCACAGCAAAAATCTTTGCTGTCAGCTATTGGGGGCATCAATCCCACTGATTCTAATTTGATCTATTTTGATCTAGAGAACCATGTTCTGAAACTCCCTCATCAGATTGCCTTTCTTATTCGGGTAATCATTAATGAAAAGACCATCCATCACACTATCATTGATGAAGGTGCTTCTACCTGCATCATGTCAACTGCATGCTGGAAGGATATTGGTTCCCCTACACTGAACCAGTCTCTGAACACATTGGAAGCTTTCGATGGGTATGATTTGTGACCTTTTGGTGTCTTACCCAACCTTTCCATCACCTTGGAAGGCAAGAGAGTGTAGTCGAAGTAGAGATTTTTGATGCCAATCTCAATTATAATCTTCTACTCGGCCGAAGTTGGACCCATGCCATGCATGCGGTGGTCTCCTCTTTGTTTTTTGTGATCTATTTTCTCCATCAAGGGAGGATTGTCATCGTTGATCAACTGTATTTCTTTGCCTCTTCCTCGTCTGATGGAAACATTTCGTATGTAAAGCACTCTGGTGCTCCCTTTGAGAGTGTGGGGGTAGGTCTCTTCAAAGATTTTGCCTTAATGGGGATTTTTCCACTCTCACCTCCTCATGTTGCCTTTGTCAGTATGATCTTGGTCAAATCTGATCCTTGGGTCATACCTGCGCCAGATCTAGTTGTTGCTTGGGGCGACATCATGCCACTTAGTCCCACCAAAGTCAATTACGTGAAAATTGTTTCGGCTGTGAACTCTACATCTTTTGAAGACCTATCTCTATATGTATTCTCAATCCCCCTGGCTTGGCACTTTGGAATCATCCGATCCCTTAGCCGAGACCTTCCTCGCCGATGAAGGTATCATGGAAATCATGTCTCTCGAGGAACCACCATGGATCGATACCCACCATCACTCCTCATTCTTGCCTCGCTCGACAGTCATGTCTACCTCTTTTGAAGGGTCCTCTTCTCCATTTCTACTATTAACTGTTACTCATGAAGTATGGTCGGAAGGAAATTTGGGCAATATTACCCAAACAATGCCGATTGACATTTCTAAAAAACCCGGTGTCGTTGAACACGTTCATATCTAGGTATCTTGTCCAAATGAGATTAAGACATATACTCATCTTTTATAGGAATTCCGTGATGTTGTTTCTTGGTATTATGAAGAAATTCCTAGCATTGATGCTAGCATCATGGTGCATGAAATACCAACGTATCTGAATGCGAAAGTCATTCACCAATGGCTTCATTCGATGCACCCTAGAAAGGGCGTTGCTATTAAGGGCGAAGTCGAAAAGATTCTCAAAGCTAGATTCATTTATCCCATTCCCCTTACAGACTGGGTGTCCAATATCATCCCGGTGAATAAAAAAAAGGCATGATCCGTGTTTGCATGGATTATCGAGATCTTAATCGTGCCTGTCCTAAAGAAAAATATCCTACTCCCTTCATTGATCAAATCATTGATGAATGTGCCGGGAGCGAGATATTTTCCTTTATGGATGGTTTTTTGGTTACAAATAGATCAATATTGCACCAACCGACCAAGAGAAGATAACCTTCATCTGCCCATGGGGTACGTTTGCATACAAAAAGCTCCCTTTCAACTTAAAAAATTTTGGGGCCACATTTCAATGGGCAATGTACTATGTGTTTCATGATATTCGCAACATTGTCCAACCTTACTTGGATGACCTTCCTACCCATTCTCGTAAATGACAAGATCACCCAAACCACCTTCGGCAGATTTTTCTACGTTGCAGACACCATAACATTCAGTTAAATCCACACAAATGTGTTTTCTGCGGAAGAATCAGGACGACTCCTCGTCTTCATCATTTCCAAGGATAGGATTCACATGGATCCACTAAAAGTCGAGGCCATTGTAAACTTACCCTCTCCATCTTCACTGCACCAAATCTAGAGCCTCCAGGGAAAGGCCAATTTTCTTTGTCGTTTTATACCCAAATATGCTGGGCTAGCTACAGGATTTACCCAGTTTCTCAAACAAGGAACACCCTTTGCATGGGATGAGATAACCCAAAAATCTTTTGATATTCTTAAAGTTGTCCTCATAAATGCTCCTCTATTGCATCCACCAGACTATTATTGAGATTACTTCCTTTACCTAGCCGCAACCCCTAGAACCATAGCTATAGTGTTGGTTCAAGATGACGACAAAGGCACTGAGCACGTGGTCTACTACCTGAGTCAGAGTATCCTCGACACTAAAACACGTTATGCACATGTCAAGAAGTTGGCTTTGGCCACTGTCCAGGCTATTCAAAATTTTTGGCATTATATTCTCTTACGAATGACTACAGTGATTTATAAATGCAACCCTATGACCTATATCTTGGCTCGTTAGTTGCTAGGGGGAAAGTATTCTAAATGGATTGTTAACATGCAAGAATTTGATTTGGTCTTTACTACGACCAAATCTAAGAAGTCACTTGTTTTCACTGAATTGATTTGTTCCCTTCCATGCAAAGCTCTCCCTACTAGTGCAGATGAACAACTCCTAGATGAGATCCTTTTCCTGATTAACACCCTTGATCGATGGTACGGTGATATCATCGTGTATCTCCAAACCTCCATGTTTCGGTCCACGTTGACCAAAGATGATCGTTGAAGGATTTGGCATCATTCTCAACCCTACTGCATTATTGGTGATACTTTATACCATGTCGATTTCGATTCTATTCTTCACCAATGCCTTATGATAGAGGAAGCTGAAAGAGTTCTCAATGATTGCCACCGTGGGGCATGTGGTGGTCATATGTCTAGTTATGCTATAGCTCAAAAAATCCTTCATGCTGGTTATTTCTAGCCGTCCATATTGAAAGACTGCATTCTTGCTGTCCGTAGGTGTCATGAATGCCAAATATACCAACACAAGATGCGCGCCCCATCCGCTCACCTACACCCCGTCATTACCCTTGGTCCCTTTGCCAAATGTGGCATAGATTATATGACATGTAACCTTCATTCCATTGGGGGGCATGTCTACATTATCATTGCTGTGGATTACTTCACCAAATGGGTCGAAGTGATGCCTACATATTCGACAGATGGTAAGATGATGAATCAATTCCTTTTTAACCATGTTATTTCCAGGTTCGCCGTACCCCAAGCCATTGTCATAGATCATGGCTCCCATTTCAGATTTTACATGATGGCAGAATTGAAATCTGCATTGGGTTGTGCCACGATGGCTCAAACCCATATTATGCTTAGGCCAATGGCCAAGTTGAAGTCGTGAACAAAGTTTTGGTCACCATGCTTCAGCGTACTATTGGGATGCACACGTTAAACTGGAATCTCATGCTTTTTTCAACTCTGTGGGGCTACCGAACTTCAACCAAAGATGCCACTGGTTTCACACCATTCCAGTTGGTCTATGGTCTGGAAGCAACATTGTCGATCGAATGTGAGATTCCTTCACTTAATTTAGTTGTTGAAATCCTCCCTAAAACATCACCTCAAGAGGAATGCCTCTTATATTTGTTGGTTGTGGAGCCTGATTATCTTTTGTATTCAAAGGTATCGGTGCATTGAACCCCAGTTCAAAATGGGGTGGCAACGCCGCCCGTAAAATATTCGCTGCAGGGGGGTTCTAGGGAAGGGGGGCAGCTGCGACCTTTTGGGAGCCCCCCCTGATGGGGGTTTCTGGGGTAGTGCCCCCGAAGCTAAGAATAGATGTAAAATTGCCTTGTAAACGTATAGTAATTTCTAGTCAATCTGGGCCATTCATTAGGTGGAGATCCGATGGTAGAAGTTATGTTTAATTTAGGATTTTTTGCCCTAGAAGGCAACCCCTTGCTATATATGAGGGAACTGTATTGCGCCTATGTAGATCTGTATTATGAGTGAGGAAGAGAGAGGAGATTGAGAGCAAAGATGGAGTTATAGTAGATCTGCTGTAGGTTGTATATCTTTAGTTTGCTGGATAATATAATAAAAGAAGGACTGGCTATTTCTCCATGGATGTAGCCCAAACTAGGTGAACCACGTATATCTGTGTCTCTCTTGTTTTATGCATTTTCTGTGCTTATATTTCTGTAATATTTTATGTGTTCCATTTCTCTGTAATATATAATTTTCTAACAACTGGTATCAGAGCCGAAGTTCTATTTGGCTGATAAACTCACAAGAGAGAAGGGTTCCTGGTTCGAGTGGGAGCAGTGGCGGAAGATGGTAGGTTTAGGGTTGAAAAATTCAATGGCCCAAACTACTAGCTGTGGAAGATGCAGAAGGAAGATTATATGTATCAAAGAGACCTGTAACTACCATCGAGTGGAAAGACAAAGAAGCCGTTGAGTATGAAAAACACAGAATGGGATATTCTCAACAAAAAGGCACTTGGAACAATACAGCTGTGCCTAACGGCGTCAGTAGTGTTTAATATTTCAAACGAAACGACAACAGAGGGTTTAATGTTGGCATTGGCCAAACTATATGAAAAACCCTTGGCCTCAAATAAGGTATTTCTTATGAAGTGTTTATTTAATATGAAGATGTCAAAAGGTGGATCTGTTGCAGACCATTTAAATGATTTTAATACAGTTACAAGTTAGTTAAGTTTTGAGGGGTAACTTTTGATGATGAAGTTAGGGCTCTGTTATTTCTGTGCTCATTGCCAGAAAGTTGGAATGGTTTAGTTATGGCCATTAGTAACTCTATTTCTGGATCTAGTACTTTAAAGTTTGATGATGTTGGTGGTGCAATCCTTTGCGTGGAAATGCAACGGAAAATCTCCAGTGAGACATCAGGTAATGCTTTGATTGGAGAGATTAGGGGAAGAAAAATGGAAAGAGGAAAGAGCCTTGGATATCACAATAAGCAAAGAAAAGGTAGATCCAAGTTTAGATCAGGGATAGTGTGCTGGAAATGCGGGAAGAAAGGACACCTGAAGAAAGACTGCAAGTATCGAAAAGGAAAAGAAGGAGATGCAAAACAAGAAAATAATCATGAAGTGAATGTAACAGGTGATGTGTTGCAAGATGCTTTGATTCTTTCATTAGAAAATATTATTGATGCCTGGGTGGTAGATTCAGGGGCCTCATTCCATGCCACACACCTGATAGGAAACATTTTTATGATTATGTTCAAGGAGATTTTGGACAAGTTCGATTGGGTGATGATAAACCCTGTAAAATCATTGGAATGGGTACAATTTTCATAAAACAACAAAAATGGAAATAAATGGCTATTGAAGGAGATAAGGCATGTTCCAGATTTGAAGAAAAATCTGATTTTAACAGGGTAGTTGGGAGGTGAAGGTTGCGTAACTACTTTCGCAAATAAAACTTGGAAGGTCACAAAAGGGTCCCTGGTAATAGCAAAAGGAGCAAAGGTTGGTACATTGTATTTATGCAATGGTATTTTTAATTCTGTTAATGCTCTAACCTCTACAGGAGAAGATACGACATTGTGGCATCATAGGCTCGGGCACATGACTGAGAAGGGGATGCAGATTCTTCACTCAAGAAATTTTTTGCTAGGTTTGAAGCATATTGATTTAAAATTTTGTGAGAATTGTGTTTATGGAAAATAGAAGAGAGTTAGATTCCTTAGAGTTGGGAAAGAAAAGAAGATCGAAAAATTAGAGCCTGTGCATATAGATGTATGGGGAACTGCTCAGGTATCATCTCTTGGTGGCTCTCGTTATTATGTTACTTTTATTGATGATGCAACCATAAAAACCTGGATTTATTGTATTTGAAATAAATATGATGTATTTGATACTTTCAAGAAATGGAAAGCTTTGGTTGAAAATGAGACATGAAAAAGGTTGAAGTGTCTCAGATCTAACAATGGAGGTGAATATTGCAGCAAAGAGTTTGATAGGTACTGTTCAGAGAATGGAATTCGTAGAGAGAAGACAGTTCCAAGAACACCACAAAAAAATGGTGTATCAGAAAGGATGAACAGGACAATCATGGAGCATGCAAGGTGCATGAGATTGCATGCAGGATTGCCTTTACAATTTTGGGTAGATGCTATAGATACTGTTGTTTATCTAATAAACAGAGGGCCTTCAAGTTCCTTCGATGGTGGTATTCCAGAGGAGGCATGGATAGGTAAAAATGTAAACAACTCTTTTTTAAAGACTTTTGGTTGTGAAGCCTTTGTTCACATTAATAAAGAAAATAGAACAAAGCTTGAGGCAAAATCAAATAAATGTACCTTTACTGGATATGGTGTTAATGATTTTGGTTATCGCTTTTATGACTATGAAAAACACAAAATCATTAGGAGCAGAGATGTTATATTCAATGAAAAGGTTTTGTATAAGGATTAGCTGCAGGAAAAAGAAATAGAGAATACAACATGAAAATAGTTCAAGCACAATCCAAACACTTTGATTTTTGAGCCCTCTCTCAGTCCTCTGGGATTTTTGCCTGTGTTTGGAGCCACCTGGATCAGTGGGTGGCCAAACCTCGCTAACCCTGACCTCCATATATCATATGTCAACATATATGGGGGCGGGTGACCATTGGTGGATCCACCACCTAACAGACCTACCGAATAAATCAAATGGAACACCATGGATAGGGTGGTGGGACTTGAACCCGCATCGGTCAGGGCCAGATTACCAACTGGAGGCCCCAAATATAGCGATCAACACAAACCACCAATGAACCCCTGAAAAAATACCAATGCTCCAAATTAACGTTACATCAGGTTGTTATTTCGGGGAGGCTATGGGGTTGTAACTGAGGCCTGCTAATCTAGGTGGATATTGGTGGCCACTTTCCTATTCCACTTAGACCTCCACGACTATTTCTTTCATTTTTTCCAGTTTTCTTAATTGTAGAAAAATTTACTATTTTTGGTAGTTTTTCGAGTCCTGAACTTTCGGAGCCATTTTGAGGCCCTAAACGATGCAAACATAAGCCAATTTTTGATGTTTCCAGTCGAAGTTGTATTCCTCATATAAATATTTCTAACGAGGTTTTGTGTGTGTCAAACAAAGATCGTATGCCAAAGTTATGACCATGAGAAGTTGATGTACCAGTTTACCCAAATGGGGCCTATAGTTTTGGCCCCTCATCTCCTAGGGTTAGATTTTTGGATGTTCATGGATTTCCATTGTTTCTCAATAGTAAATAGGCATTTGAACTGCATTGTAACATAGTTCAGAGGCATGTAGCTGCCACATCTCTTCTTAGAGATAAGCTACCATCACCTAAGCTAATTTATTTCTATTTATGTATGTAAGCATATTTTAGTGCCTTGATATTAATGAAATGAAGTTTTATTTTGCTGCAACTCTGTGTCTATGTGTATTTCTGTATTTTGTTGTGTTCCTTCATAAGTCTGTATCACCCTCCCCTGACCCAATTTGGGCACCCTCCAATGGCGCAATAGGCCCGACTTGGAATGTTTGCTTAGTTTTTGATTTAAACCCAAGTTTTGCGATTTTCCCAATAACATAGAAAAACATAGAGCATGGAAGGAACCACGTGAAAGCATACAAAATGAGGCAGTGGAACCCTAACATAGGGAATATGTGAGGAATCTTTTAGATTCCCTAGGGGCTGAATTTTGACAATGACATAAATATGCCAACTTTATACTCAGATTACTCGGAATTTTGCCAAAAGTCTGACGGTACAAATGGTTTTTTTATATGGGTAGTAGATTTTCCAAAGACAAACTATTAAGGGTGGAACCGTGATGGTGGAACCTTGACAAAGGAATCCACATGAAATCTGAAAGATTCCCTGGAGGGCCGAAAATGACAGTTTTAGAACCAGACCATCTCTATAATTATTTTTCTCAATTTTTTTCAAGGAACACATGGTGTAAAAGGTTTCTTTGTTTGAGCAACCAAATTTCTATTAGCTCGCAAAAGAGAATCTTTTAGGAACATTTGAAATTCCCAGGGAGCTCGAATTTTACAAAGATAGAAAAGGGTTGATTTTATACATAGATTTCATGGTTTTTCACGAGGAATGTGATGGCGCATGATGTTTATTCATCCGAGTAGCCGATTTTTAGGCCAACCCTGAAAGTAGAAGTATAAGATGCATTAATTTCATGTCTTCTTTTGAGTTTTTTTGAGATGATGATTTGATGTTGAGATCCTTATTTGCTATTTTGTTGGAGGATTATTTTATTCCAGTTCATGTGAGAGTTTGATATTTTGTCTCGCTGAAGGAGGCTTTTATGAGTGAAATTTCTTATAGAAGAGCATCCCATGGAGAGATATGCCACTCTAGTTATGGGAATTTTTCTTTGTATTGAAAAAGAACACATCATGTAGTCATCATCATCTTGCAACAAGTAATGAAGCAACCTCACCACTCTTGACCCCGGTCCTGAAGACATAGCCCACACTGGGTGTGTAGAAATTTTGAATAATTTAACACATATTCAACAGAGATTATCCTGATCATGTACTATTGCGGAAAACATACACAATACATAAGCTCCTCTACGTTGATCATCAATATAGCAGCATCAATAACAATAAAACATCAAGAGCATTCACACATTAACACAGTATGTATCCCGGGGAAAGCATCTCGCTAAAAACCCCAACTATCTGTATATTAATGATTGAGTCATGTAACATTACAAAGTACAATGCTTATCACAAGCAATCCAGTACCAGCTCCACCTGTTACACACAATACAGCTCAGATCTGAATCAATCACTGGCTCAAATCTCTTCCGCTGCTTGCCTGCCTCCGCTGCTCAATACCTGCACAAGAACCGGTGATAATTCCAAGGCAGCCACGTCTTTCCTTGTCTAAATCACGTGAGAACAAGCTACAATGTGGGCAAACTCATTGGCATACTCAATCCCCTGATTTTTGCAAGATCTGGTGCACAACTATAGTCACAACTGATAGCAATCTGATTCTCTAACACCTGTCCCTGCTGAACTGAACATGCACTGACATGCAACTGAGTTAACTGATGTATTCATTAGTTGTATTATGAGTTAATAACTTGTGAATTTATTAATAACTAATTCACCCAACTCATCTCTAGTCTATTCGCCAGTTAGACTAAATACAACCAGTTTAACAAAGCTAAACTGAAGACAACTCCATCAACTGCACCTCCAGTCCACTAAACTCAACTCACTTGAGTTCTAACTGAAGTCATGCATGCAAATATTCAACTAACCCATAAGAACCACGTATTTCCTTCATGCAATTGCATGTGCCACATCCGTAGCTCGAACTGAAGTGCTCCAAGAAATAAGATTAAGTTTATAGTCCAAATATTATTGTGAGATAATAATATTTGACTTTTCTATTTTTGACAACCAGTCTAAAAATAGACTTGATCACTCACACTGTGATCACTCACACTTTCATCAAAAATAGAAGTCCATCTAATTTTCCAACTTGATCAATCATCCATAAACAGCAACCTGCAATCCATAGACATGATCCATATGTCTAAAAATAGACATAGTCTAAAAATAGACTTGCGCAAAAAATAGCCTGCGGGCCCACTTAGTGAAGGCGACTCTTTTCACTAAGCTCCATCATCTTGTTGCAATCTCAACATATATTTTATTATGTTTCAGTTTTGGGGCTAACGACGAACGTCACCTAAATATCCTAAAATGAAAATCTAGCATGATAAAATAAAAATCATTTCTCTTTCAATGAAAATCTAGCATGAGAAAATAGAAATCATTTCTCTTTCAATGAAAGTCTAGCTAAGGAAGGGAAGAAACAATCAAGATGCAGCAAACAAGATGCAAGATGCAATTTCCTTTCCAATGAAATTGTTCATAAGTTAATCCATATGCAAAACTCTAAATGCTAATGAATTTTTTTTTCTTTTCACCACACTTAATTTTCGAAATGAAGAAAACTAAGATGCAAATGTTCAATTACTTATTCAATTACACTTTTCAGAATGAGGACTAGAACAAAAAATCATCCAAGTGACCAGCGATCAAACAAAATCAGTTTGCAAGTGGCCAAATAATAAGAATAAAGAAAAATAAAAATAAAATATTACCAAAGGAAAACAACACAAATGAAAAAAAACAAATGCTTTAGAGAGACCATAAGACACTGAAGACTAAGGGAAGTTCAACTAGAAGTAAGATGACCAAAGAGATGCTCAAGAACAAAGGAAAAATTCATGCAAAAAAATGGGCCAACATTGGTGCAGAAGAGGCACCAGTGTGTTGCAATGTTGGCACAGAGTGGGCCAGGGTGAGGTGCAATGCTCTGTCAAAGGCATAGGGGTTGCGTTGGGCTTGGGAAATAGAATTCCAGTACAAAAATTGCAACAAAGGCTGAATGAAATCACTTCCTAGGTCTAGTCTTGGTTGGATGATACAAAAAAGTTTGTCAAGGAGGTAATCAGACACAAGGGACAAGGAAACCATCAAGGGAATGATCTGGTCCCTAGTGGAGTCTCCAATTTGTTATACGGGATTTATGATTGTGGAAAAAAGTATCTCTCCTAGGTCGGTGGCTAACCTGGAACAACAGAGAGACAAGGAACACAATTTTTTTCCTTAAAGTAAATAGATGACAAAGTGAGTTCTACCAATAATCCTTCGCACACTTCACTCCTTCATTAGATTAGAAGCTCCAATTCTAGCTCTAAATGCCAAACTTTAGAACCTGCACAGTAAGATAACACAAGCCAAGAAACTACAAGCTCTATGCAGCATCATCTAAGTACTTCATTCAATAAATAAACATGGTATTGAAATCAGTGAAATAACAACATAAATGGAAGGAGATTACAACCATAAGTAGCAGGTGATCTTGTAGAATGTCTCCTAGAAGTTGTTGACTTGTCCTTTCCTTGTCACAATATGCACCTCCAATCACCCTAAATGCATGAGAGGATGACCACTCACTACAACAACATAAGGGAAGAATCACTCTCCAAAAGCCAACCCCCAACCACATAGAAATCTAGGAATATATAGCGAAGTAGGGTAAGATGGGAGTTCTTATCCAATTACCAATCAAGGGTAAGATATCCACCTTTGATGGAGGGATAGGATCAAAGGATAAGTGGTGAAAACTCCAAACTAGGGAAGGATAGGATCTAAATGTTTTATCCAAGCTAAGTAGTTGAAACAACTTTTGGAAACTCCTAGAAGGGGAAGCTTCCGGAATCCTGATCATTCTCCCAAATTTATAGAACCAACGCATGTGTGCAAAGGGGAGCAACCTACTGGTGTCCAACGCAGGCTATAGTGGAGCAACCTGCTAGTGAACGCACCCCAATCGGCTTACAGGGAGTGTTGATCCTCAAATTGGCTAAGAGGAAGTAGTTTAGGGCTGAAACTCTAGGGGATGAAGGGAACATGCTTAGGGCTTTGTGAAAGATGGTGACAAGGGGGAATATGTTAAGTTATAGTATGTTCTATGCTTATAACAGTTTACTTCTTTTTCTTATTATATTCCACAGATTAGCAATCACATGTACATAAAGTAAAGTGCAAATAGAACATTAAACGATCGACAGAAAACAAGCCAAGACAAGAGACACAAGATGTGGCGGCTAGCCAGGGACAAACCACACAATGTGTGGGGAAACCCTTTGATCAAACCTTCTTTTATCTTCAATAATTCAGTAGATAAATAGTACAATAAATCTGATTTCTATCAGCAGTAGCAAACCCTAGATCAACAACATCAGCATTAGCGGCTTCATCATCAAACTACGACAGACGATATCTCACAAACCGACCATGGATCGGTATGATTCCACCACCAAAAATTGTGACTTCTAGAGGAGGTTCAGATGAACCTACAACATAGTTCAGATGAGGAGATATTCTAGTCCACGTGGGTCAAACTTTACTTCTGCAGTTGTAGCTTCAGTTTCAGCAGCTTCCTTCAAACTAGGGCAGTCGATATCTTGCAAACCGTCCCTCTGATTGACTTGATTCCACCACCAAAAGTTGTGGTTTTCAGAGAAGATCCAGATGGACCTACAGCACAGTTCTAAGGAGGAGATCTGATGGTCAATGCTGGTCAAACTTTGGATCTGCAATTCTAGCTTCAGGTTCAACAACTTACAGCTTCACATGTATGAGAGAGAGACCCTTTTCTGCGCAGTAGAGCGTACTAGAGAGAGAGATATGTGATGAGATGAGTGAGTCTAAATGAGAAAAATTCCTCCTGTATTTATACACAACATTGGTGTTTGAATAGATGCGACTGTTGGGCTTCTGAGCCTACATGAGTCGTAGGTCGGCTTGATAATAATTCCATAATCAAAATAAATTCATATCTTCATGAATACTTATCGAAATTGGATGATCTTTAGATCAATCCTACACCTCTCGATGAGAGGAATCTAATGAACATATTATCAGCCATGAATAAGATGACCCAGATGAAGCTTGGCCCTAGTTTCCAATTTAGTAGTCCCTCTCAACTAGGGAGAACTTCATTTGCAATCTATCTATCGGTCGCTACTATTCATCCATCAAATGCACTGCCTTGTACAGCCTAACCCTTGCCCTGCTCTGCTCTATTCTGCTTGTTCTGCCCTGTACTGATATGTACGACTCTGCTATGCTTTGTTCTGTTCTGCTCTGCTTTTGTTCGAATTATGAAGAAGAAGAAATGATCGAGGATGTATCATACTAACTCAAAGTCAGTCTCAGAGTATGTACCACTGGTCCTAGACTAGTCTCAACCAACCCAAAGTCAGCCTCATAGTGAGTACAACTCCTACCACTGGTCCCAGACCAGTAACATCCTCCACTGACTCAAAGTCAGTCTCAGAGTGCGTACCATTGGTCCCAGACCAGTCTCAACTGACCCGAAGTCAGTGTCATAAAATGTACCACTCCTACCACTGGTCCCAGACCAGTATCATTGATCCCAGATCAATGGAGGTCATCTTAGCATATGGAGTATGGTAGATATAACGATGCGTCCATCGGTACTACTATGGTCCCTAACTTCATTTCCCAGCTCATTGATCAGATGAGAGGTACTTCCCATGAGTCCTAGACTGCATGGGTAGGATGCCTCAACTGGAGAACTAATAAAGCTTGTCCTCATAGGAGAACACATCAATCCTACTACAATCGCCATGGAGAACACATCAATCCAAGCCTCACAGGAGAACACATCAATCCTACTACAATTTCCATGGAGAACACATCAATCTAGGCCTCACAGGAGAACACATCAATCTTGCTACAATCGCCATGGAGAACACATCAATCTAGGTTCTCAGAGGAGAACACATCAATCCTATTACAATCACCATGGAGAACACATCAATCCAGGCCTCACAAGAGAACTAATCATCCTGCTACACAGGAGAGAAAATCATCTTGTTCCACAAGAGAGCGAATCATCTTGTCCCACAAGAGAGCGAATCATCTTGTCCCACAAGAGAGTGAATCATCTTGTTCCAGTGCGCACCACCAGGGGAGGGTGAGCCACCTGAAGTTGTATGTTACTCCAGTAAGAACCACAAGCCCTTAGAGCTCCCAGAGCTCAATGTATGCAACATGCAGGACCTTTGTATAAGGGTTTCTTGACGACTCCAAGTCGTTTGGGAAAATCACAGATTAGATCTTTCCTCGAGGCTTTGACAAGGTGTATCGATCTGTACATCATCTTAATGCAATGGAGCCTCCTTGCTCATCGACTTACCATATCCTAGATGATGTCTATCTGCTGGAGCAATTGACGAATACGGGATTCCTCAATAATCGAACCCCACCTCTGGTTGTTACAGAGAATCACAGTGGTATGAGTTCAAACAACTCACTAAAGAGCTTCCCCAACCAGGCAGCTTCATACGAGATCATACTCGTAGATATGTATCTAGTCTCGGCGGTGCTTATGGCAACCAACTTCTGCTTCCTGCTCATCCATTATATAGAAGCAGAATCCAAAGAGAAACAACACTAAAAGTGCTCCAGTGATCCTTCACACTACCTGCCTAATCAACATTTGAATAATCATGCAATTTCATATTTCTGGTAGTGTATCTCAATCCATGAGAGATTGTACCCTGAAGACATCTCAGAAGATTCTTGGCACCAATCTAGTGAGGCTCAACCAAATATGAGCTCACAATGCTAATTTCAAAACATATGTTCGAACGGAGGTTCACTAAGAACATCAACACGAATGAGTTTTTGAAACTCAGAGGCATTTCCCAAATTTGGTCCAACATCACTAGCATATAACTTCTGAAAGTTAAGATCCTCGAGGTAGTCACAGGCTTGCAGTCCATCATACCAAATATTTTCAGAATCTTCACCACATATTTTCCTTGAGATACGAAAATTTCCCTTGGCTTCTGCCACACTTCAAGTCCTTGGTTCTTCATTTCAAATTCAAAAGCCAACTCCCTCTTACATTTGTGAATGAGAGGGTATGCACTTGTTAGAAAGAGGTCATCCACATACAACACCAGTATGAGAGGCTTGTCATCTTCAACCTTAAGGTAAAGGTTAGGATCGGCTTCACTCCTAGTGAATCCCAGCTTCATCAAGTAGCTATCGATCCTCTCATACCATGCTCGGGGTACTTGCTTCAGCCCATAGAGAGCCTTCTTCAACCTGCATACACGAGATTTTCAATCATAAATCTCAAATCCTTTGGGTTGCTCCACATAGACCTCTTCTTTGATTGAACCGTGCAAGAACACGGTCTTGACATCCATCTGATGTAGGTTCCATCCTTGTGAAGCCACAAGGGCTATGATCAAGCGGATGGTCGTATATCTGGCAACAGGTGCAAATATCACATCATAGTCTATACCTTCATTCTGGGAGAAACCACGAGCAACAAAACGAGCCTTATACTATTATGTACTTCCATTTGCTACAACTTTATCTTGTAAAGCCATTTTGAAGTAACAATTGTTTTGTCTAGGGGTCTGGGAACTACTTCCCAGACATCATTCTTCGTAATAAACTCATGTTCTTCAGTCATAGCATCCTTCCATATTTGATGCTTGACAGCATCTAAGAATGATGAAGGCTCATTTTGTATGATCGTGCTCATGATGGTCAGGTATTCCTGATACCTGTTACGTTTCTTACTTTCACGGAAGGTTCCTCAGGGTGCAACATGTCCTTCAACATCATCAAGTACCCCCCTAAGCCATGAAGGCCTCTTCCTAGAAGAGGAAGGCTCAGGTGGATATGGGTTCCTCCACATCAGGCATTGTTACATCATCTACCTATAGAAACTTCGGAAGTCTCGAGATAGCTTTCACAATCGTACGGTTCTTCCTTTCTGCCACACCATTCTACTCAATAGTATGTGGAGTAGTAGTCTCCCTCTTAATGCCAGCCTCAGGTATGCCTGAGTGAACCAACTGTAATATATCAGAGGTCTTGCTTTCGCTTGAGGGGAATGGTCCCATTTTGAGTTTTCCTTCAGCACGTACACCTTCCTTCTCTACTCGGAATTCGGGCATCCCTGTTACCATCTATCTTACATCGGGTAGAGCTTTGTAATAAAGGTGGGCAAACCTCCGATGCCAAAGTTCGAACTGAAGATTTGTGTCACAAGACATGACACCTAGCGGACTTCCACCAACCTGATATAAAGAATCAACTCAAAACCCAAGAGTGAAAACATCTTTAACATTATTTTTCCATATACGTACCTTGTCATCGCTGAAGGTTACCTTGTATCCTTTGTCTTCCATTGCCGAGATGGATACCAGATTCTTTTTGAGATCAGGTACATATAATACATCTTGTAAGTGGATCGTATAAGCTTGATTCAATTTGAGAGAAACATTGCCTACACCTTTCACGGGGTATTTCATGCCATCTCCAAGGACAATTTCCAGGTTAGTTTCTTTCTCTAGCAGATTATGGAGTACTTCTTTGTAACTAGTGAAGTGTCTTGAGGCACCACTATCAATGAGCCAAATTCCCATTGAGTCCAAAGGAGCAGAGGTAGATAGGGCAGCTGGTAGATAATATTCAGCCTGCTTATTGTCAACAATGTTAGATTCATACATGGAATTTCTAGCCTTCTTGAATGGTTGTCCTCTTCCTTGATTCCCAACACTCCTCTTTCCTCTGCTATTAGATTTTCCATTCCTTTGATTACCATGATAGGGATTTTGATCATTGTCTTGGTGTGAGTCCTTTCTATCAGGGCACTCCCTTGCATAGTGACCTGCTTTATCGCAGATGTAACAACGTCCTTTTCTTCCACCCTTAGATCCAGCCTTTCTTTTTTATTTAGACCCGTAATTATTTCTTTTCTTAGCATGAGAAGAAAAAGCAGTGGGAGGACCATTAGGCAAGGGCATTTCTTGCTCTTCTACCATTGTTTCTTCTTGAATGCATCTAGCCATTAATTCCTCGAAACTAGGAATTACAGTATCGTTCAGAAGAGTAGTCTTGAACACGTACCATTTAGATGGTAATCCTCCAAGAGTTGTGAGTGCCATTTCCATGTCTGTAATAGTTTCTCCAATAGATGGATCTTTCTCGATCTCAGTGATTCTTAAGAAGTATGCTTGCATACTCTCATCTTTACCCTTCTTGATTTCCCTTAGCTTATTTCTAAGAAACAAAACTTGATTTGCATCATTGACTTTAAATAAACTCACCACTCTATCATAGATTTCCTTGGAGGTGTCCAGTTTAGAGATGTAGGCCACCAAGTGCTTGTCAATAGAGTCCCGGATGATATTCTTTGTTTTGACTTCTCAATTTTTCCATTTGTTCCAGGCAGCAGTGGATGCATTTGATGGAGGCTCAACAATATTACCTCTCACATGGTCCAACACTCCTTGATCTTCTAGGGTTAGATCAATAGACATCTTCCATCCGTGATAGTCATCTTTCTCATGGAGCTTGTCTTCGGCAGGAAAGAGTGTTGAGGACCCCATATCTCTTTTAGGATAGCCTTGCCAATCTTTTCTTCAGTGATTGCTCTTGCTCTTGCTCGGGCTTTGTCTTCACCTCAGCTCTGATACCATGTTAAGTTATGGTATTTTCTATGCTTATAACAGTTTACTTCTTTTTCTTATTATATTCCACAGATTAGCAATCACATGTACATAAAGTAAAGTGCAGATAGAACATTAAATGATTGACAGAAAACAAGCCAAGACAAGAGATAGGATGTGGCGGCTAGCCAGGGACAAACCCCACAATATGTGGGGAAACCCTTTGATCAAATATTCTTTTATCTTCAATAATTTAGCAGAGATAAATAGTACAATAAATCTGATTTATATCAGTAGTATCAAACCCTAGATTAACAGCATCAGCATTAGCGGCTTCATCATCAAAACTAGGGTAGATGATATCTCGCAAACCAACTATCAGATCGGCTTGATTCCACCACCAAAAGTTGTAGCCTTCAGAGGAGGTTCAGATGAAGCTACAACACAGTTCAGATGAGGAGATCTTTTGGTCCACGCAGGTCAAACTTCACTTATGCAGTTGCAACTTCAGTTTCAACAGCTTCCTTCAAACTAGGGCAGTGGATATCTCGCAAACCGTCCGTCGGATTGACTTGATTCCACCACCAAAAGTTGTAGCCTTCAGAGGAGGTTCAGATGAACCTATAACGCAGATCAGAAGAGGAGGTTTAATGGTCCACGCTGGTCAAAGTTTGGATCTGTAGTTGCAGCTTCAATTTCAACAACTTTCGGCTTCACATGTGTGAGAGGGAGACCCTTTTCTGCGTAGTAGAGAAGAGACTATTTTCTGCACAGTAGAGAGAGAGATGTGATGAGATGAGTAAGTGCAAATGAGGAAAAGTCCTCCTGTATTTATACACGACTGTTGATGTTTGAATAGATGCGACTGTTGGGCTTTTGAGCTTACATGAGTTGTAGGTCGGCTTGATAATAATTCCATAATCAAAATAAATTCATATCTCCATGAATACTTATTGGAATCGAATGATCTTTAGATCAATCCTACACCTCTTGACGAGAGGAATCTAATGAACATATTATCATCCATGAATAAGACGATCCACATGAAGTTTGGCCCTAGTTGCCAATTTAACAGAACACTCACCAATAGAAAATCCAACTATATCAGGTTGTCAAAGTTGACCAGCTCCTGCACCAAGGCAAATGGCTCACCAGGGACCAAGTTCAACAAAAGTTTCCCCATCTCATGGAGGCACTCAACGCAATGGGGACCATTGCTTCCTAAGGGGGGATGATTGATCCAGGTGGATATTGGTGGCCATCCACATATTCCAACTGGACCCCCACCACTGTCTCTTTCAGTTTTCTAGTTTCCTTAATTGTAGCACAATTTACTATTTTTTGGTAATTTTTTCGGGCCTTGAACTTCTGGAGCCATTTGAAGGCCCTAAACGATATTTTTTGAGAAAACTGGGCAAACATGAATCTTTAATTGTTGTTTGCATTCGAAAGTTGTAGTCATTAGATAGATCTTTCTAACAAGGCATTGTGTGCGTCAAACAGAGATCATATGCCAATGTTACGATGTCGGGAAGTTGATGTACTAATTTACCCAAACTGGGCCCAGAGTTTTGGCACTTCATCTCCTAGGGTTAGATCCTTGGATGCTTAGGGTTTTCCATTGTTTCTCAATAATAAATAGGCCTTAGAGCCTCATTATAACACAATTCATAGGCATATAGTCACCACATCTCTACTTAGAGATAAGCTACCATCGCCCAAGCTAGTCTTATTTCCTTTCTATTTGTAAGCATATTTAATTATTTGACATTAATGAAATGAAGTGTTATTTATGTTGTGTCTCTATATTTATGGTTATATCTGTAATTTGTCGCATTCTTGTTTAAGTTCAGATCACGACAAATTTCAAATCCCTAAGCACAATCAATTTATGATTGTGGGAGTTGGTGGTTGTCATCAATCCTTGACGTAAGACATAATATTTTGCACTATTATTTGAATAAATAGCAAGAACCTAGGCACATGGAGTTTCAGTTGTCCTTCTCAGGCTTATGATGACCACTCTGACACTTACCACCCCAGGATTTATTAAGTATCCATCAAAGAATAACATGAATGAGTGATGTTCATATGTTTACTACTATAAGTCTTGATTACTCATTCAAAGTCACTAATTTGAAGTGGTGGTGTATTTTTCTTTCTTTGGCCCAATGGATTAAGAAGTGACTTGGAATTGATTGAGTCATTCCTCTTTGTCCGTAGATAACATTTGAACAACCAAGATTTGACAACCTTTAACAAAGAAATTTCCATATATGATATGTTTAACTTTCATCATTACCATCACAAATTGACCCTTTCTTGATCAACACTTTCTCTATTTCAAGATAACGAGACTTTCCAACAAAGATATTTTAGCAAATCTATCCAACTTTTTTAGAGCATTTGCTTATCTCTTAGGAAAATGACGTATAAACTTATCCAATATACAAACATGTTCTTCCAAGATTCTGACCTTCACCATATATGATTTACGCCATCTAAAGCACCTTTCCAAACATGATGATTGGATCCACATTCTAGGAATAAATATTGGACCACTTCAAGTTATGTTAGGTGTAGGGTGCATATGGAAGGCCTTGAATCTTTGCAGTCAATGTCTTTTCCATGGACTAATGTCCATGGAAAATGTTCATTTTTGGAAGTCCATTTTGATAATAGAGTTTACTCCATATTGCGGATTTTGAAGCAAGGAAAGTATCATGAAACTAATGAACATATTCCAATTTTACTTTGTAGTTAGCCAATTCCCATCCTCTTCTACCTAAAAAGAATTCAATCTCTTTGGTGCATAGCCTTAGAGTTTGGTGATAAGAACAAAGATTAAAGGAGTTTAAATGGGTGGAGGAGACTCAAAATCCCATCCTAACTAGTGACCCGAATTAGACCAAGGTGAAATATCATACAACAAACACTTATTTGGATTGGTCATCCAATTTTCTAGTGGTTCAAGCTATAAAAAATTAACCAATACTCTATTCACCATTATGCAATCTTGCCATATATCTATAATTCACCTATTACCCAGAACCCAAGTTAGTCTATCCAATAAGATAAAAACAGTTGATTTTAATAATTTCCATATTGGAGAGTCCTTGTACATTGTCTACACACTTTCTCTTTTCCCTACAAATTACTTCTTGCACAATATATTTTTCCAGATATTATATTTCCCTAAAATAATCCTCCTTAATTATTGGTAGACATTTTAGGAATGTTTCCACTATAACAACCTCAAAAAGATCCAGGGTAAATAAGTTGCATAAAAAGAGGCTCAATTAAAATATTGGATTTAAGAACAATAATTGAGTTGCTACATACATAATATTTTTATGTGTTTTTGTATGCTAATAAATGTGAATTTGTGCACCCCACAAGAGGGGTGCTTGAATAATGAATTCTATCCTAGTCGTTAAGTCAAGCTGGGAGGCCACACAACATTAAAAGTGACACGACAACGAACCTCTTGAGAGGTGGTGAACTATATTGAAATTATAAAGAACGATTTCAATGCCCTCTATTACCTCTAATCCATTATTTGGAGTCTCTTCCAAATATCGAGCATAAAATCCAAATTTTAAATTGCTTTGTATAATCCCTGCCAAGCTTACTTTACCTTGTTTTCCCCGCAAGCTCCATTATTTGGAGTCTCCTAAACATTGGGCGTAGAATTCAATTAAGTTTTTTTAATTGCTTTATATAGTCTCTGTAATGCTTATCTCCCTTTTGGCTCCATTATTTAGAGTATCTCTTAAATATTAGGTGTATAATCTAATTTGTTTTTGTTTTTTGTTTTAATTGCCTTGTATAATCTCTTTAATACTTATTTTCCCTTATTTTCTCCCTTAGCAAAATTGATTTTATATATAATGATGTTAACTTTCTTATTATTTATTTTTACCTAAGAGAAAAGTTCCCGATCTCTCACATTTAAGAAATAAGAAAATTAGACTTTGTTATTCTATAAATTTCCCATTTTCTCTGGGTTTCTAGAGAAAAGGCCAGATTAATCCCTAATTACAAATATAATTAATAACCTTACAAATCTCTATAAAATAAATTTGACACCATTTTCAAATATCTTTAAAAGAAAAAATCAGACTAACTTAACTATCTTGTATACTTACATAATATTAATACTGGTTATTATGCTATTAATTTTTCTTTGACTAAAAAAATTTAAAATCTATCCAAAGTTTAATACTATGAAATTAAATTTATTATTTTTAAATAAATTATTTATTTCTATTTATCTCAAATATTATTGGTTGGAATGTTTCCCATCTTATTGTGTAATGATGGTAAAAATTGACTTTTGTGTACTCTATTATTAATTACTATATACTATATCATTAATTACTATGTACCATAAACACAAATGATTTGTAACTAAATTCAAAAATTCCATTTTCTCATTAATGTAAACTATTGAATAGACAATTTTTATGGGTTTTATTTTTTAATTTACAAAAAAATTAATTTAAAAAATATAAATATGTAGAACTCTCATTATATCAATTTATACATTAATGACATGACATGTGTACTATAATATGAGCATTATATAAAAAATTTGTTATCATTCAAATAAATAATTATACATGTTATCATTTTTCAATGTCAATTATATATATCTATATATATATATATATACACATATAACTTTTATCTACCCAAAAATATTAATTATATTAAAAATTAATAAAAAAATTAAACACAATATTCATATAATTCATTTTACAATTTTATTATTTTTAGAATACATATAAACACATCATGACATTAAATATTTATTAAAAAACTACAAGAAATGCCTAGATATACAATCTTTTAATTAAACACAACCCTTTAAATCATATACTATAATTTAAATAAATACAAAATAATAATCTAAATTCCACAATATACAAATCTCTCTCCATTTTCTTTTAAATTATTTTTAAAATTTTTCAAACATCTTTTTAATTTTTCCCCTTTTATTTAATCCCCTCAACTTTATTTTGTATGGTAAAAGATCAACCAAATCTAAAGTTACCTATCAAACATGATCCAGTAATTCCCTTTTTTTAATTAGCTGTCACTTCACATTGTTTAAATCTAAATTACATATCAAACATGATCAATAATTCTCTTTTTATAATTAGCTGTCACTTCACATTGTTTTGGCCAACCACTTCCCTATGACAGCGTGTGGTTCACACACATGCATCACAATATATAGTTTTTACGGTATAAGTGACAGCGTGTGGTTCAACTTCACACACATGCATCAAAATAAAATATATATGAGAAAACCAAAATAGCATAAAAGTAAAATACATATATTTATGAGATTTAAATATATCAGCTGCCCCGGAGGATATCGACAGCTTGTTTAGACATGGCCTACATTGCTTCAGTTGTACTCAATAACCGAACGGAGACCTTGAAGCAAATGAACGCTACCATGTTTAACCTGCTGACATGTTTTCCAAAAACCAATGACATTACAGTGGTATGATGCTCATAATCGAGACCCAACAATGGGGCATCAGATTACCTACAGGTATGTGTAAAATCTCCCACGCTTATTTAATATTTCCTTCAAGAATAATGTGGCTGCGCATTAATGACAAATAAAATCTGTAAGATCTCACCTTATCTTAGAAGAAGACGAGGGGATCGGAGATTGAAGGTAGCGATTTTTTTTCACAGATAATTAGTTAACAGATTTGGGCCAAATCTCTATCTCGTCGCCGGGAGTCCTATTCCCTGTAATCCCCTATTGCAATAGCAAATACGGGCTTAATTACATGGCGAGCTTATGTTCTCATCTCTCATTTTATGCTTGAAAGGGATGTAAGTTTATTTGATTAGTAAACATCAGCATTTGCAAATGGGCACGGGTTCAATTCATCCCTAGTCGACACAACAGGCCTTAACCAGAGGAGATGGTTAAATGTATGTTTCTACGGGAAGGTGGAGCCTAAATCACCTAAGTTCTTGGAAAATCGGTGCATTTATAATCCAACATTGCTTGGCAAGTCCCTGGATTTGTTTTTTTTTTGAGCCAAGGCTCATATGTGACTCCATGCTTATTTGACTCCCATTCTCTCGTTGTGGGCGAGGTCCACATCATTTGCTTACGAATTGTCAATCATCACGATCTATTGACTCACTCGAAATCAGCAAACCCCCCGAAAGATCCATCGAGCTACTCCAAGGGGCACGGGGTTGTGAAAGCTTGAATTGTAAAACATTCGTTTGGCTCTGTCTACCAAGTTCCAGCCGCAGTTCCTTCATCAGAAGTTCAATTCTGCTTTGATGACGCTGCATTGGCATGGTGACGAATATGCCTCTATCAGCAGGCAGCATGTTCAGTTCTCTAATTGGATCATTCTGCAGAATGTGGAGTCACATCCCTTGTAGAACTCTCCAGTGGACAGACTGTCTTGTTTCCATAATTGCTGAAGCAACATTGATGCTTGTGGTCTGTTTCATTGGACCCTTTTGCAAGGGACAGAATAAAGTACTAACTGGGAGTTTGATTTTCAGTTGGTATTTATTGATAATTTGGACAGATAAATGTTGAAACTTGAGATAAGACAGTTGATCTAAGGTGATATTTTCAGGAAAACCTAATCCAATCATCAAAACATCAGATTTATAACAGCATATAGATCACAAGAAAGATGTTCACTTTCCATATCATCATCCAAGATAGATTAACCATAAACAAGAACAACCAACTACACACATAGGGTGAAATACCACAAATACAACAAATTCTTTAGGGGCCCCCTATTACCTCTTTTGTCCTCACTTGGTGCAAAAGTCCTTTTAGCGCTCAAACTAGCAGGGGTCTCAGGAGGGAATCCTAAAAGGACAATTGCTAGGTCAAGGGCAACAATGGAGTCATATTGCACTATCACGTCAACTAAAACTCCCTACTCTTTACAGACTTTAACCGATGGGAAGAGACACGTTATGATGATGATCACTAAATGGATAGATCAATGATAGGGTGAGGGGCGATCCTAGAAGCCTATTCACAAGAGAGGCTCAAATATGTGGCTTGCTTGCCTTGGAGGCAAGGTTTAAAGCTCTCAAGGAAGGGCATAAGGGGAATTTCAAGGTTTAGTTTTAGGGTATGTATCTTATAATGGAGGTTCCTAGGCCTTGAAATTCTTGTGAAAGTTGGATTCCCAGTGATTGTTGAAGAATAACCCTTGATAGCGTATGGGATCACACGGGACCAATTGAGCTCGGGGATAGGTCAAGGGGGTAAGGTTTAACAACCAATGATATGCTTGACCTATTCCGGAGGGGGAAAGGGATCAAGGAATGAATTTTCAATGAAGGGCAATCCAAGGATCCCAGTAAGGTTTCTAGCTTAAGGGAAACCAAGGGCAAGAATTGGTTTTCAAGCTAGGGCTTGCGACATCTCAAAATGTCATTGTCGGAATCTCATGAAATTTGGAGGGCTTCTTGAGGACACACTAGCGCCATTGTGAACCAAAAATTGAAGTGTTTGGATGGCTAGATCGTGAGCTAATTGATGCCCTAGGTGACCTAGAGTACTAGACCTAGAGAAGAGGAAAGGGGAGAAGGAAAATAGGTTTAACGTGATCACTTTGGGTGGACCAGTGCCTAATCCTTTGGGGAGATTGGAGTCAGGTAGAATTATGACTATGGACCTTTGAATTTTCAAGGTCAAGGAGGCCTCAAAGGCAACTTTACTTGACACTAGGGCAGCAACAAAGCAGCTTCAAAGACTTTATACTTCGTTTTGCAAGGTAAATGGCTTGTCAAGATGAATTTCAGTAATGAAACATCCCTATGAACATTCATTCATTATACATGGCTTATACATGAAGCATTCACTATCCAGAAACACAATTTCCACAACTTCGCATAAGAGATGTAGCAAATAAGCCCTAGTATAGCAAAATCCCAACAATAATGTTTGTGACAAAATATGAAAGAAAGAATAATATAAAAATGTAGTTACATGTATAAGAATATATCCAACCATCCAAAAACTTGCCATTAAGAAGCTCCAAGACATGAAAAATATCCAAACATCAAAATTCATTCCATTCTCCAAAAATTCGTCGTTCAAGAAAGATATCGAACAACTCTAAAGAAATACTAGTTCCAAATCCAAGTGATGATGAGAAAACTCTCATCATTTGTATTTATACACCTCTAAGGAGTTTGATTTAGCTATTTGAGCCTACATTAGCCCTAAAATAACAATAATGTGCAAATAACTAACTTTTGGTGACAAGCCCACCAAACTAGCTCATAAACAAAATAACAAGCCTCTCAAGAGGTTGAATGATCAATAATACATATCGTTGCACTCTCTAAGAAGTCTGATGAAGTCCATAAGTGCCATAATGATGAATATGACTTCCAAAAGTAATGGACAAGGGGTTGGCCCCTTCTTCTCCACATAATAAACCTGTGGTGCTCCCAATTGGTGTGAGGGCACACAAATGACCTCATGGGTCTCCCAATAAGTCGAAGATGCCTGTAGACCATCTGTGAGGGATGAAATGATGGTGTAAGTGATGCCACATTAGCATACAAGTCCTGGGTCCTCTGCCAAGTGCATGGTACAATTGTGGGGCTGGCTGGGCAGAGGTGAACCAAGTGCATTTTCTTCGTCCAATAGGTAAATTTCGAGAATCTTTGAAAATCTCTAGGGATCTATGGAGTGCTGTCTACTGCTGTGGAGGTCCATGTCTCTCTACACACACCGTACATGTGCCAATGTAGCTCTCTAGAGGGTTAAGACCTCGAATAGGGAGACCAAATCCAAAATGGAGACCATCTGTCATCCTGCATACGATCCAATGCATCCCTTAGCCTTCTAGTACAACAAGTCATCAAAAGTAATCGAGTTAAAGAGCTTACAAACCATGGACAATAGGTGGGCACTTCATAATGGCATGCCCTTCCATAGTGGGCTTTGACATGTGCTAATGTCTCCAAGCTTCAAATGGGGTTAACCAAGTATCCTATTAGGTGGTTTCCACTTTTAAAGGGGATAGTATGTCCAAGGTTCATCCTTCAAAGGGTGGTGGCATGTGATAAAGAGATGAATGGAGTAGGGAATGAAAGGGGCAACCTTGGGCCACATGTTGGGGTACAAGGGTAACTAATAAAAGGGAAACCCACACTTGGGTATATAATGTATAGGTGGGAGCAATTGTGGTGCATGAGGTGCTCCGACCTTGATTTTTCCACCCTTCTTTATATGCAGTGTTCAACGGGGACGTGTCCCTTAGGGTTGGGTGCACGCACCCCTTGAACCCAACACAACAGGGATGGGGAGTCTATTAGGGGTACGTTTCCCCACACACCTTTTTTGGGGAGTCTTGGGGAGACGCAAGGGGGTGCGTTTTTCCAGTGTGGGGGACAAGACTCCCCAAAAGGGGTGCGTCTGGGCGCCCCCCCCTCAAAACTTCAGTATCTAATATATAGTATATAGTAATATACTAGTATGTTTTGCTTTCGATTTAGATTCTAGAATGATGAATGATGAATTTAATTTTAAAATCAATGTAGATTGTAGAATGATGAATGATGAATGATATGGATCAATGTATTTAAATATTTCATCATTGAATTTTTTATTGAATCTAATGGTATGGATGAATAATGAGTATGTCATATGAATGATGTATGTATCAAAATCAATGATGAAGATGGATCAATGTATGTCATTATTTAATTCAATTATGAATTTAATTTTATGTGTGGATCAATCAATTTTCAATGTATTGGTATCCATATTACTATTAGTCTATTTAATATTTATGCTTTCATTATTGAACAATGAATATGAACTTGAACTATATATATATAATAAAAAATTATGTACCTCGACGACCCCTCGCACCCCCAAAATTTCCCTAAAATTTGAGGTTACTCCCACACGCCCCCCCTTTGTGTCTCCCCGCACTGGAGTCTTGGTGGAACATTGTTTATATGCCTTTTGCCTTTTATGATTTTTCTTTGATTAACTGCTCGGGGCTCAAAGGATAAGAGCATGATGTGTAAGGTATAGTAGTGGATATCCCCTTTAAGGTAGGGTGGTGAATTGCCCACCAGGGGTTGGGGCAATCATGGGTTCCTGAATGATAATGAGGCTCATCTAGGGCATAGAGGAACTAGGGTGATGACCATGATAATGGGGTAGAGCTCATGTATTGGTTTTTTCCCACGTGCTAAATGTGTTTGTTCCAACCATCTTTTGCATTTTGTGGTACATTTTCTTGTTGAATGTGGCCAATTATACTTTTACTTTTCTTTTCAGCTGCATCAATCTCCGGGGCATCATTCCAGGCCAGACCCCAGGTGTGGGCAAGGGGAGAGGGAAGGCTAACTCTATGTGGACCCAGTGGAGGAATGTGGATCCATGTGGGAGAAATGATGAATGGGGTTAAAATGAGTGGAAGGGGAGTGATATATGTTGATGATGGAGTGGGACCATGCAACCAAAATCAGGGTTTCCCATGTAGTACCATCCCTAAAGCCCAAAGGTCAGTAAAATAGATCCCACGGGACTAGGGTTTGTTTATTTTTGTGTAGCTTGGGAGGTACTCCAAGCCTTAGTGTTCGAGGGTTGGAGGTCAAAGCGCTACAAGGAGGCTTGTGGGCTTAGAACCCAAGCTTGGGATTTTTCACCCATAGATGTTTGGGCCAAAACCGTGATGAGTCTTCGACATGTGATGGATGAGGATGATAACTCTCGGCGAGACGATTCTAACTCTGATTTCGAGTTGTCGTTGGGAAGTTATGAATTTTTGAAGGTTATGTTGGGTTTTGTACATGATGGTCTAGGTTGGCCTAAGGTTAGGAAGGCCTAATGACAGCTGTTTAAGCCCCTAGAACATGACGTTTTGGAGCCCTCTTATTGAGTATAAATAAGAGGTGTGAGTATGAGAGCATTTGATCATCCTTGGAGAGCAATGTATGACTTGAAGAGAGAAGAAGAGCTCGTTGAAGAGGGAGGGCTTTTCTGTCTTAGGCCGCAAGTAAAGGAGCAGCCAAACGAAGGAAGATAAGCCTGTGTGTAGGGCTTATCCATGACTGTTTTGGTGCCATGATTACCTTGCAGGAGGGCCGACGTGAAATGGAATGATCTAGAGTTTATTTTAGCATCCAAAGAAAGCAATACAAGGCAGCGTAAAAGGGAAGAGACACCTCTGTTTTGGCAGCAGGACTAGGGCAACTTCAATGTGGAGAAGAAGGCATTGTGGAGCCTTCTAGGGTCTGTTTGAAGAGCTGGATTATCTTGGAGGGAGGCCGCATTACAAGGTGACATTTTTGGGTTGTTTGGGAGAGAATTTGTGGCACCTTCAAGACTGTTTGGGCAGCAGCTAGCATATGGATACTTGTAGGAAGGCCGAACCTAAAATAGTGGGTTGTTGGGTGAGTTTTAGGGCTGGTTTTAGACCTATACTCATGTGTTTGACAACAACAAAGAGGAGGGTCCAAGCCGTAGTTGTAGGAGGCTGTTAGGTGGTGGATAAGTGCGCTGACAAGTGGCTGTTGGAAGCCCTACCCAGGTAACCTCATCTACAATAGTTTACCTCAGTTCAGAACAATCATAAGGTATGTTTGACTGAGTTTTTTGTCTTGTATTGGGTCAAGGTTTAACCATGTTTGGATCAGTTTGATGGGCATCCTGTTGGTGCCATGTGGATGATCTTTTGAGGAGCTGAAGGATCTTTGTTAATTTTAGGTATGTTCTATGCTTGAGCAATTTATTTAAATTTTCACTGTTAGCAATCACATCAGCATTACGATAAACTGCAGATAGAACATAAATACAAAACGCAGAAGACAAGCCAAGACAAGAGGACACAAGATATGGCGCGAGCCAGGGACAAACCCCACAATGTGTGGGGAAACCTTTTGATCAAATCTTCTTTTATCTTCAAAGTTCAGCAGAGAAAGAGAGAGAGAGTACATTTACAACAACAGTCAATACTTTGACTTATCTAGATCTAGCATAGATCATTTCGTATCATGATGAGATCAGTTGAAGACATTCTGCTTCAACTGATTCTCAAGGTGACTCCTTCACCTATCATAATGCTGCCTTTCGTCTATTTGCTGCCCATACATCATCGTCATTATGTTGCCCCTGCTAGTATGACTCATTGTCATCATGTTGCCTGTGCATATGTTGCCCCTGCTAGTATGAGTCATCATCATCATGCTGCCTGTGCATATGCTGCCCCTGCTAGTATGAGTCATCATCATCATGCTGCCTGTGCATATGCTGCCCCTTCCATCATCATGATCTACCCATGATCTACATCATGCTGTTGTCCATACATCATGTTGCCAGCAGACCTAATTTGTCATGCTGTTACCTACAGCAATACTTCCTCTGCCTGCTATTTACAGCGACATATATCTGTGTGTATGTCTCTATTTATATTTCCATTGACTGTGAATGAACAGCGTATATGTGCCTCCATTAAGTCTCCATGACCTGCGTATATATGTCTCCATGAGCAGCGTATAACTGTGGATAGATGTGAGATTATATCTTCCTCTTGACAGCAGTTAGGGCTCCTTTTAGGGCTTCATTATATAGCATATTAAGGCAGCGAATTAAGCCTCTCCTTGCAGCGATGTATAATCTTATTTCGAACAGCGTATGACAGCGTATTGTTCACATTACCTCAACCTGTGTAATGCCTCCTATAGCTGTAGATGAACCCCTTTATGACTACGGCTTAGAACAGCGAGTTAGGGATCTCATTTAGATGGCTGGGACTTGTGTTTAAGTCTCCTTTGACCTGCATATAAGGCCCTCCTTCGTGTTGTAGATTAGGCTCCTTTCAACAGCAGTTAGGGCCTCCTTTAGTCCATGGATTAGGGCTTCTTTAGACTGCGTATTGCAGCTCCCCAAGACAGTAGACAGATCTCCTTCAATTTGTGGCCAGTGCTCTTTATTTTGGTTGAGGCTAGGGCATCATCCTCTTTGCAGTTAGATTTACTGTGGCTAGGGCATCGTACTGCAGCTAGGGCATCATACTAGGCCAGCGTACTCTTTTGTATCTCTCTTTCTCCAAAAACCCAAGACGTGGAGAAGAGATCACATAAAGAGTGTGTGTTCAAATGACTTCAAATCCTCACCAATTTATACTAAAACGTAGATGATGAATAGACACGTCTATTGGGCTTCTTAGCCTACTCAAGTTGCTGGTCGGCTTGATAATAATTTCATAACATAAATAAATTCATATCTCCATAAATACTTATCGGAACCGGATGATCTTTAGATCAATCCTACACCTCTCAATGAGAGGGATCCAATAAAAATATCAGCTGTCATAAATAAGCTGATCCACATGGAGTTTGGCCCTAGTTGCCAATTTAACACTCCCTCTCAACTAAGGAGAACTCCATCCGGTGATCCATAAGTCCGACTGTATTATCTCGGCCATCAGTGCCCTGCACTGCTCTGCCCAACTTTGCTGGCTCTGCTAACTCTGCACTGCTCGCTCTGCTCGCTCTGCTCTGCTCTGCTCGCTCCGCTCTGCTCGCTCTGCTCTGCTCTGCTCTGCTGAACTATGAAGAAGAAGAATTGATTGAGAATGTCTCATACCATTCTCCACTGACCCGAAGTCAGTTTCAGAATGCGTACCACTAGTCCCAGACTAGTCTCAACCAACCCGAAGTCAGCGTCATAGTATGTACGACTCTCACTGGTCCCAGACCAGTACCGCAGGCTCAGAGAGTGTACTACTGGTCCCAGACCAGTCTCAACCGACCTGAAGTCAGTATCAGAGTATGTACGACTCTCACTGGTCCTAGACCAGTCCTGCACTGACACGAAGTCAGTCTCGGAGTATGTACCACTGGTCCCAGACCAGTCTCAGCCGACCCGAAGTCAGCGTCAAAGTATGTACAACTCCTACCACTGGTCCCAGACCAGTACCGCAGGCTTAGAGAGTGTACTACTGGTCCCAGACCAGTCTCAACCGACCTGAAGTCAGCATCAGAGTATGTACGACTCTCACTGGTCCCAGACCAGTCCTGCACTGACACGAAGTCAGTCTCGGAGTATGTACCACTGGTCCCAGACCAGTCTCAGTCGACCCGAAGTCAGCGTCAAAGTATGTACAACTCCTACCACTGGTCCCAGACCAGTATCATTGATCCCAGATCAATAGAGTTCATCCTAGCATAGGGAGTACGGTAGATACAACGATGCGTCCATCGGTACTACTATGGTCCCTAACTTCATTTCCCTGCTCATTGATCAGATGAGAGGTACTTCCCATGAGTCCCAGACTGCATGGGTAGGATGCCTTGACAGGAGAACTAATCAATCCTGTCCTCGCAGGAGAACACATCAATCCTGCTACAATTGCCATGGAGAACACATCAATCCAGGCCGCCATGGAGAACACATCAATCCAGGGCTCACAGGAGAACACATCAATCCTGCTACAACCGCCATGGAGAACACATCAATCCAGGCCTCACAGGAGAACACATCAATCCTGCTACAACCGCCATGGAGAACACATCAATCCAGGCCTCACAGGAGAACACATCAATCCTGCCACAACTGCCATGGAGAACACATCAATCCAGGCCGCCATGGAGAACACATCAATCCAGGCCTCACAGGAGAATACATCATCACAGTTCGATGGAGCCTCCTTGATCATCAACTTACAATATCCCAGATGATGTCTATCGGCTGGAGCAATCGACGAATACAGGATTCCTCAATAATCGAATCCCACCTCTGGTTGTTGCAGAGAATCACAGTGGTATTCATCATGTGTACAAACAGTTCACTGAAGAGCTTCAGCAATTAGACTGCCTCAGTGGTGCTCAGAGTCACCGACTTTTGCTTCCTGCTCATCCAGGGTATCGAGGCAGATTCCAAAGAGAAAGAGCACTTAAAAGTGCTTTAGTGATCCTCCGCACTGCTTGCCCATTCAGCATTCGAATAATAATGCAATTTCATCTTTCCGGCAGTGTATCTCAATCCATGAGAGATTGTGCCCTGAAGATATCTCAGAAGATTCTTGGCACCAATCTAGTGAGGCTCAACCAAATATGAGCTCACCATGCTAAATGCAACGCATATGTCCAGACGGAGGTTCTCCAAGAACATCAACGCGAATGAGTTTATGAAACTCAGAGGCATTTCCCAAATCAGGTCCGACATCACTACCATATAACTTCTGAAAGTTAAGATCCTCGAGGTAGTCACAGGCTTGCAGCTTATCTTCCCACATTCAGAATCCAACTCCCTCTGTCTCCTATAAATGAGAGGGTCTGCACCTGTCAGACAT
>APFE031666828.1:0-18512 GCA_000404065.3 Pinus taeda
TTAGAAATTTTATAAGCTAAGGATGGGTTAGTAGTCTCAGTCGCATTCAACTAGTTAATTATAGGTCACTCCTTCACTCATGCAACATTGAAAAGTAAAATTATGAAGGATGATGATTTCAAGGAATGAGGATAGTAGTTAAAATATTTTTTTTTCAAAGGAAAAGTCACCACAACACTCTAAGCCCTTGATCCACTTAATATTCACTATCTATTGATCATTCAACAAAGCATGTGCTCCATTTTCACAAACCTACATTACTCCGTTTGAGACCTAGAATCATCATCCAATTCGTCTTCATCATTTCTCATCACTCCCATAAAGTTAAAAGTCCCTGAATGAGGAGGAATCACTACAACGAGAAGGCATTATGTTGCTACAAGAAGGAAGAAATGAAAAAATTATATTAAACCCCAAGATGGCAGAGCTTAAGAGAGACCTAATCAATACAACGAACTACAAGGACATTAGGCAGTCATTTAGGCCACAAGAGAGAAGAAGAAGACAACAAAATGAAAGGAGACATTCACCATCAAAACAAAACTCAAACTGCAGTGATTAAAAAATGTTTTCAAATAGGTCTCCAATCTCTTTCTAGCTTTTTTCCAAGGCCTAAAAATGGGAAAAAGGCATGGGAGTCAAGTTTAGGGTCTGTCCTAGGCTCAAAATATCATTTATGCTCAAAAAGGGTTTCCCGTTGTGTGAAGAGGGTTTCCTATAAGTTTTCTATATAGTTTTGACACAAATTACTATACGATGTCCTAGTTCTCATCTAAATGTATTTTGAAGGGTTTAGAGGTATCCAAATGGAGGAACAATGTAGAAGAATGTTGATAAGGGTGTGGAAGACCTTTCCAAACTAGAAAATATTCAAGAACCCATCTTCAATAAGGGGAATAAGGAAACCTAATGCTCTCAAGAAATAGTGATTTTTCTTCGCACAAATATGTTTTCGGGCTTGTACTTGCATAACTTACATCCAAGATTCTTAATGCAAAAGAGAGATGACACCAGGGCCATGAATGAGGTACAATGAGGTCAATGAGTTGTTCAGAGGATGAGTAACACTTTCAACACTTGGGGGGGAGCGGGAGGGAGCGGGGGGTATGATGGGACTCTATGTTAGACATAAATTAAGGCCCATACCTCTAAATTAAACATTAATTATAAGGACTATGACCGCCCTTCAGCACATTAAACCTCTCTTTCTACATTAGAATTTATTTTAACTTTATTATATTCATTAGGAAGGTTTATGAATAACTGGATACTTGTGCCTAATATTATTTATTTTTGTGGAATATTATGAGAATATTGGGCAGATTATGAATATTTGGAGGAGGAGATAATTTAGGGACTTGTTCCATACTATAGGAGGATCAATAATAAATAATAAACACACAGGATATTATGGATTATGGCACATATTGTGGAACTCCAATGATTGAAAAAATATAGGAATGTGTTCCCTCTCATTTAATAGACATTCCTAGTATTGGGGATCAGGTCCACTAATCAACGGATTTTGGTGTGGAAAGCTTCCTCCTTGCATCGAGAATGATTCCTAACAATTTCGTATAAGTAGCAAGTCAAATTTTTCTCTAGGGATAGATTTTCATTAATGTTCTTGTGGAGAGAACTCATATTTCTGTAGCTCCATTGTATTTTCTTATAGGGATGTAATTGTATTGATGGAAATAATGAATATTGTTGTTATGTTCAGCTTCTAAGTCTTTTTCTCCTCCATAGAACTTTAATTTTCCTTGGGCTTACCCATCCTAGGAGCCTCAGAGCCCTTTTGTATCATTTTCTTTCATTCTGTTCACTTCTTATTCACATGCATCTCTTGTTTTTATTTCTTTCCATTTCTGCATTTAGTATTAATGATTTCTTGTTGTAGGATTGAGTTAAATGGTTGATGTAAGTTATTTTGCAGGATCACAAGCATTATTTCATCCATGTAAAATATTTGGAAGTTCATAGTAATTATTGAGCTGCTTGGATTACTCTTCTTATTCCCAATCGAACTCCTTTGTGGCAAAGAATAATAATTTTTTTCTATTTGTTTTCAGCATGCTAACGAGCTTCGATCGAGTTGGTTCCACTTGCATTAGATCACAAAAATATTCTAGTTCATAACAAAAATTACACCATTGAATTTTCACTTGATTAGGTTAGGAAATATTTGTATTTAGCTCACAAGTTCTTGAATTTCTAGATTTTCGAATAGTAATGTTTTTCTATTTTTTAACATGGATTAAAGAGGACTTTTTTTAGTGATTCCACTTTGAATGGGGACCTAAGACATCCTAGTTAATAACAAAATTTGTGCCATCCAATTTGGATTTTATTTTATTTCTCATTAGATGAATTATGATTTTGTATAGTAAATATGTAACATGGTGTAGTAAATGAGGGGATCTTGTAGGAAATCACTGTAGCATCCTATAGGAAAGCATGTTTTGAGCTTGAAATGAGAAAAATAATCATTGAAGCTGGGATTAGGCCTCTACTTGACCTCCATGCCATCAAGACCATTTTAACACTCTTGCTCCACACTTTTCTCCCCTGCCAAAGATCAAGGAAAGATTATCGTTTGCATTTATAAAGTAAAAGGATTTAAAAAATAAAATCTTCTATATTTACACATTCACACAATAATTAGTAGTCTCTAGATAATATTGCATGCTCAGTTAGTTTTAATATTCACATGTGATAAATAGGGTTAATCTAGGTTTCTTTTACATTTAGTTCATTATCTTTATGCAATTACAACATGGTTCTTTCCTTGTACTTTCTTTCTTGAAATAGGTTAAGGTTCCAATTAGAACATTTCATTTTCTACAATTAGTTTAGGATTTAACCTCAATACATGCACTCTATTACATCATGATAGAAAAGGAAGGGCACATTTTATGCTGCACATACACTGTTGAAAATTCTTATGTTTGTACGAACCCGAGGTTGATAATTAAATTCGGTAGCCTTGGGAGTTGCAACATTCTTGTTGCAATATCAAGGCTCATTGTTCTTTAGTTTGGAAGAAAGAATGGAGGATTGGGTAAGACTATAGCATCTAATATTCTTTGAGGATGTGGTAGGGCATTGTTACCGGGAATAGTGTCCATTCAGATGCTGCTATTCCCACTAAGATGGGTGGCTATCTTAGAAACAAACAAGTAAAGTCTACTGTTGTTTTCTTTTATGGAAATAGACAAGAGGAGAACCAAGAAGACCAACTTGAGTCTTGCACTTAATTTCCTCTCCTTCTTGATAGATCTTCAATGCTTCTTCTTTGTTTGCCCAGCTTAAAAGAGAACCTGTGGAATCACAACAACATACTTCTATCGAAGAAACAAGGATCTATATCTATAAATAACACAGGATCAGATGTATGTTAACCATATAAATGCTTATATAAAAAAGTACACAAGAATGGATGAAACTAGATCCGAGGTCTTCAAAATTGATTCAATCTTCACTCGGAGTACAAGTCGATCCATGTGAAAAATGTTTTGGAGTCAAACATGGAAAGACATCGCCTAATTACCAGCCAATGATGTAAGTTGTTAACAGGCGCGAGAGGAATCACCAATAATGACAATGACCGTCAAGGCACTACAGTAAAATTCATGTGGTGTGAAAAAGGACTTCGCGTCGAACACCACACAAAATCTCACGGTCGAATGCCATTGATGTAAACCTATCACCGAAAGTGAGAAACTTTCCATTGAGGCATGCAAGCTTCAAAGTACTGAAAGGGTTGTTCCTAAGTCAACCTCTTGGATAATGAGATGATGTCGACAAGAAGCGACGCATCGCAGGAGGGCCTTAATGAATCCCACATTACCGACACGGAACAAAGCAAATGATTTTGGAGGTGAAAACAAACTGACGATACAGGTTTCAGAGTGGCGGTCATGAAGGAATGAAGAATGAATGTATTGCAGTGGGTGAGACACAGTTGAATTGTCTTAATGACTTCTCTTGAAAATATTAGGGACACTGAAGATGGATTGGTAGTGTTAACCACAAAGATGGATGGTGTGACAGACCAATGGTGATGACCGGTGAACGGAACAACCCAACCCGACATGGATGCGGAAGGAAAGTGTCATGTTCAAGAGCGACTTGCTACCAATAAAGTTTCTTCAAGTTTTCTTCCCAATTTTGCTAGTCATTGCTGACCAGTACCTCTTTATTTTTGTCAAGCTTGAGGAGGATAACATATGCTTGTTCTATAATCTGCCCTTTGGGTGAACCTGTCACTATATTTTAGCGAGTCTAGCGACAGTGAAACTCGTTCTCGTCCATTTGGATGAGTTTGTCGCTATTAGGTTTTAACGAGTTTAACGACAAAGATAACTCGGTCCCTTTCAATTTTAGAGAGTTTGAAAGAAATGGAAAGGAGACTCCAACGATTCTTTTTCGTCATATAATCCCTTAAGTCCGATAAAGCGTAAAATAATACAAAAGAGATGAATTTTCGATAGTTTTAACAAGCTGAACAAGACAAGCACTCGATATTTTTGTGTAATAATCCCTCAGGTCCAAAAAGATTAAAATCTAGAGGAGGGATAGCATTTCTTATGTTTTTAATGAGCCGGAGAGGGCAATCGCTTGAAAATATTTTCATATTTTACGAGTTATATGAAAAGAGCTTAAAGAAGACTCGTTTTCGAGGAACGAGTGATGGTTTTGGGTAGCAGCTGATTCCAGGTAACATTTAGAATTTTCCAATCACGGTAGTGTCACAAGGATGGCTAACAGAATCACTCTTTGTAGATTTTCCTTGAAGGGGTAAACAATCATATGGGTGTGAATGATCAGCTAAAAACTGAGTGGATGTGATGGCGAGAACATGACCAAGGGTCAAAAGCTGGCGATAAGGCATTCACAATGGTTATTTACCGGTTCATTTTTTAATGAGCTTAAACGCTGGGGGAAACATTTGCTCTTGACTTATGTTTATTTTTTAACGAGCTTGAACTATGCGCTAAAACTTCTCATGGAGGGTTTATTTTTTAATGAGCTTCAACTCTGCAACAACATTTCTTGCCAGTCGTATGATAAGAATGTCTCATTCGAGATGCTATTTTGAAGTGGCTTACATCTCTCAAGCTTTGCCATGGATCCTTTTTTTATGCAAGTTAGGAAACGACTAGCCTTACAGGTTTAAAGGGTTAGAGGTCCTACAAATTTAAAAAATAAGTAGCCACTCTTCACTTGCAAGCGAAAGGTTTGCATGGCCCCAAGTATAGTGAAAAATTTCTAGGTTACCAAGAAAGTTCTATCTGCGTAGCAGGAAAAATGCTTCCTCGACAATGTCTATCGAAACAGACAAAGGTGAATGGCACAGACGCATTCCACTCACATAACTTTGAAGAAGGTATCTTATTCCAGCCTAATCCCATTTTCCTGTAAGGATGGTTTCATGAGACTAGTCATATATCCTCCACGGAAACCTACTCTATACCCAAGGTTCTCCTGCCGAAACAGACCAGGGTGCATGCCCCTTGGGGTTCAGTCACATCCTCTTGAATCACTTGCGCTCATCAGGTGGACAGACTAGAGAGCGATGAGACATTTCTTGTCTGAAAAGACAATTTATGGATGGGATTTGACTATTTGCGATGTGTGAACTGGGGAACGACATTTGTTCTACGAGCTTAACCATTCTGCCTTCGTGCGCAAAACACATTACTCTAAAGAGTGAGGAGACGATGGCTCCCATGTAATAAATATAGTCACGTCCAAGGAGTAGATTATAATCTAAAGGTCCTTGAACTACCATAACGTTCATGTGAACATTTTTCCTTCTCAGAGTAATGGGCACATTTGGAAGGATCCCTAAAGGTCGACTGGTTCCTTTGTCGAAGCCTGTCATATTTCTCATTTCAGGCAAAAGCGATGGCGAACCAAGCACTTTCCAAGCAGTTGAGGAAAGAATACTCACAGAAGCACCTTCATCGATGATGGTACCAACCATGACCATTCTGTAAGCTTGTACAATGATTATGAATTGTATAGTGGCTCATAAATGGGGTCTGCCTAGTCGATTCCAGTCAAAATAAATGACTAGGTTGCTTGGTGGTGGGACCGAGTAGACGACCGGATATGACTCTGATGAACTTCCTTTCTGTGATAAAGGAATGGGAGGACTACCCCCAAGTTCATTGGAGTCGGTGTTGATGAAAAGAATTTGAATGGTGACGTTCTCTTTCTCTTCAATGACAGTATCATTCGAAGATGAACCCTCTGAAGGCAAGACCGGGTCAACTGCCATATCGACCCTTTGAATTTTGTCTGGTATGGATTGAGAGGGTTCATTTTCAATGATAGACGCTTCGGCTGACCACAATGATAGGCCAACTGGATTTTCAACTGGTGAAGGACTTGACAAGATTTTTTTATATCCAGGAGGAAGTCGTAGCGGCGAAACTGGATGATTAGACAAAACTCTTTTAGCCTCGTCAAGTAAGGAACAATGGTGGACAGTGTGATTGCCTTCACACAACTTACAAGGAAATTTGGGATTCCTTCTTTGTCCATGTGCTTCACTTTCATTGATTGATGGCAAGCATTCAATATGATCGCCAGAGGTTGATGCTACTGGATTGTTCAAACGAGGAGACTAGTCCCTTAAGATCCGAGGGATGCAGGGACAATCTCGATGATATTGGTCTCCATTGCAAATGACACAAGCAGATTTAGGTTTCGACTGTGCGGTGTGAGGATTTTCGTCTAGTTGCTGATTCAACTGTTCAAGAATTACGGATTCTCAACGACAAAGGTGGAGAAGAGCGAGACAGGCAAACCAATTTTCAACCCTGGAAGTGACAAAGTGGCCATATGGGGTGCACCAACATCTCCCGAAGAGGAGAAGGGACTAGGATTTCCTCCAAGGGGAAATCCTTGGTTGGTAGACTCCATTTTCTCAACCTAAAGACCAACGCGGGAATTTGTGATGTTATTTTGATTTAAAATGAATTTTTAGACGCTTTGACACAACTTGTTTTTTCAATTTTAGAGATTCGAGGAAAAAAAAAAGATGACTCTAGTCGCCTTCGATTTTTATAAAAGCCTGAAGTGACAAGTGCTCAGACGACCTTTCCTTTAAGGAGTCTGAAGAGGAGAAAAATGGACTTCTTTGGAGATCTAGGCAGAGAGGACTACTAAACCAATCGCAAAATTGTAGAATACCTTTTATGGTATGGAAATCAATCTTCTCGAATGTTGTGTTCGGTGCATTGCGATCGATAGGGCGATAGACATGGCTTCCTAAGGATAAAGGATGTAGCCTATTGTGGTCTCCCAATATATACTCGATGGTACGTGGGAGCACAAGTCCGTACTGGCACTTTCCGTCTCAGAGTGGAGGAATCACCCAACCAACACTAAAATCAATAGTTACCAGGTTTTACGATGCCAAAATACGTCTCTAGCCTAGACCTCTAGAGGTTGTGCGTTAAGTTCCAAACTGTTGTTAGATTCATTGAATTTATTTTAAGTTGGTATTGCTTAAAAAATTTCCTTTTATGTTCACCATGTGATGTGTATATAATTCCTAAAATGTAGTCTAAGATGATAAACAAACGTTTAATCTTCTTCCAGCAATGAAAATCCTAGCTACTAAGGGAAGAAAGTCAAGGATCTTTTCTTCACAGAGAACAGAGCACACGCTAAATGCACAGTCCTAAATCAAGCCAAGTAATCAAAATGCAAATGCACATGCATGTATTTGTTTTCAACGTTCTTAATGTGTGAATGGCGTTAAGAAAGCTATGTGCAAATATGAATTAATTTTAAAGTGACAATACTCAAAAAAATTCTTTTTGAAATGGAAATTGTTTTTCGACACTTTAAAACTACTAATTCAAATCCTATGCAATAGTAATTTTATCATCGACTATCAAGAACAATGGGATTATTTTCTAAAACTAAAAATGACAGCTACGACACTTTTAGGTCTAGAGATGACAGTTCGACTATGCTACTTTTTTGCAAAAGAGAACTGAAAATGACGCACAATACATAAAAACATTTACAGTTCTTTGCACTAAGGAGGCAGAATAATGCAAGAGAAGGGGTTTTTCATAGACATTGACTACAGACAACAAAACTCTTGAGTAGGACTGAAAACAGTGAGAAAAAACCACAGTCTAAGGGTAAAGTTAACCCTCCCTATCCATCGCACCTGTTACACAGTGAAACCAGTATGCAACGCACATACTACACTCGGGAAGTGCGATGCATACAGAATGCCTTGAAGGAAGGATGCGATGGTACCAGTGCAAGACTTCAAATAGGTTTTCACTCACAGTTTGAAATCCAGTTCAGTTGTTTAGGCCGAGTAAGTAAAGATCAGTGTATGTAAAACAGAGGGGTGATCTAAGGAGGTTACTAGAGCCACCACTTAGGGAAATTAGATTGCTTGCAGATCTATTGTTTAATTCATAAACAAAACCCGGAGATAGACTCAAGCAACATTGATCTACTTTTCCTTTCTATAAAAAATGTAGTTCGAAGGCTAGCTATCTTGACTTTAGGGTCCGTATGTAAGTTTATAAAAGAAAGAAAGATAGATAGGCTAACAAGTAATCTAGTCTTTCCACAGTGGAGTCGCCATTTTGTTACCGGGAATAGTGTCCATTCGAATGCTGCTATTCCCACTAAGATGGGTGGCTATCTTAGAAACAAACAAGTAAAGTCTACTGTTGTTTTCTTTTATGGAAATAGACAATAGGAGAACCAAGAAGACGAACTTGAGTCTTGCGCTTAATTTCCTCTCCTTGATAGAGCTTCTCTGCTTCTTCTTCATTTGCCCAGCTTCAAAGAGAACCTATGGAATCACAACAACATATTACTATCGAAGAAACAAGGATCTATATCTATAAATAACATAGGATTAGATGTATGTTAACCATATAAATGCGTATATAAAAAAATAAACAAGAATATGCAAGAAAACAAGAATAGCTTTATTAAGATGAAAAGTAGCAAGAGGATTACAACCATATGCTCTGACCCAACATCATCCTCCAGCTAGGAAGCTCTTCTTCACCTCAAGCAAAGCTTAGATCACCCAACACTGTGAATGTACACCAGAAAACCAACATCACTTCTCTATAAGATACAAAATTCCAGCCTCTGGATCTCTGTGATGAGGGATCCATATATAGATGATTACAGAGAGGTGAGTCATCTTCTAGGATCTTGATTAGTGTTTTCTCTCTAATAGTTCCTTCTTCCACTTGGAGAATGATGAAAGCTTACTCATCCCTGGTCGAAAATAGAGAGGCAAGTGTTAGAGAGGAAGCTTCTGGAAGATTCCATGATCTTCCACCTCGCATTTTTGTCCCTGCCATTTGTCTATTCCGGGCCATCGCACCCTACAGAGGAGAAAATCAGTATACATCAAACCTTGTACACTCGGAAGGTGATATGCATCACACCCTCTACATTGAGCTTTCAGTATGGTCCAGTTTTGACCATTTATCAGCATTTTTCAGTGGAGAACTTCTGGGAGATGATGTAATCAGTTTACCTTGTTCCTTTAGGCAGTGAAGCAACAGTTTTAGGGACTTAGGGGCCCTCAGTTTATGGACATTTATGGTTAGGGTTGAAGTGCCCAAAAATTTCTATAATAGGCATCAAAGACAAGAGTAGTCACAGAGGACCGATATTATTTGACTAGGAATCCAAGATAAAAATATTCCTTGAAGGACATACCATATGAACAACCAAGTGGGTATGTTCCTTGAGAGACAATGATGGAGGTGCCTATAAATCAATGGTCTCACCTTATGGAGAGATATATCTATTAGTCAAGGCCTTGTTATGTGACAATGTTGGATGATATGATGATAAATAGATGGGTTACCAATCTAACTCTTCTTACGTTAAATATTCATATAAAGAATGTCCAAGTGCCTTATATGGATTATGAATACCTTCATAGTGTAGAGGGAGTGTTGAAATATGGACCTAGTTCAGTATTGATAATGGAATGCTTAATAATGAGCTTATATATTGCATTTAATGAGAAAAATACATTTTGTATTGTTGTTCTTAAGGCATTAGTTTCATGCTAAAGGAAAATTATTTTTATGTCAAGATCCCATTTGAGCTCATAGGGCTTGTCATTGAATCGAAAAATTATTAAAATCATTATCATGTACGAAAGACCCATTTGGGGAATGTTACATATTTTAAAGAAATTTATTTGAGTCAATGTTAGAGTCAAAAGACCCTCCAAGACCTGGTCAAAAGTGCTACATCAAGTCGACCTCCAAAAGGAGAAACAAGCCTATCTAGAAGGACATGTTGACTTAGGAATGATGACACATCAACCTAGTATCGTAGGACATGAAGCTATATATAGGAGGGCTTGGTCTTACTCAAGAGATCATCCCACAAATATCTAAAAAAAGGAGAGAAGTGTGAATAGGAAAGGAAGAAAGCTTCTTAAGCAGTGAAGAGAAGGAGAAGAAGTTTAAAGAAATCTTCTTAAGCAGCGAAGAGAAGGAGAAGAAGTTTAAAGTATTCTAGTATTATTTTGGATCGTTCATATAAAACGTATGACTCTAGATAACATTTCAAGGTTAGGTATTGCATATCTTGAAGGATCCAAAATATATCCCAAGGAAAAAAATGCTAGTTGAATTCACAAGAAGAAGAGTCCAAGACAAGCGAGGAGAGAAGCCTCAAAAATCTGCCCCAAAACTCAAATGAGTGGGATCTCTGAAATTGAAAGTAGAATGAAAAGTGGAGGCCTATAATAAGAGGCAAAAATTGAAGAAGAAGCCAAAAAAACAGGTGTATAAATCATTTTTACTATTAGTGACTTCAAAGAAAGAAAATACGTTCAAGAAGAATTTTCACTTGATCTTGGAGAGGTTCTTTGGCAAAGGATCTAGGTTTTGGAATTATTCAATTGAAGAGTCTATAAGAATAGTGTTTATTTTTGTTATTCCTCTCAGAGTTGGAGATGTTTTCGCCTTGGATGATGGCATATATCTTCTATCATTTTCTTTATTTTTATTTATGGTTTTGTATTTGTTTGATCATGAAAAACACTAACAATAAAATGTAAAATAATAAGCTTATTAAGTGAAGTAAAAAGACATCACAAACAGTTACCAAAGAAGACAAATGGCCCTACGTTGTTTGCCCTAAATTTCTCAACATGCACAAACAAGAAAGAAATCCTTAAGATGACTTGAGGGCTTATCCAAGCCACACTAAAGTTTTCCCACGTGCAAGGGGAATTCTAGAAATTTAACCATTAATATAACTGCAAATTAATTTTAAGAATGGAAGAAAAAGGGAAGAAATCCTAAGCCTCTCTCTATTAGGAAGATGTAGGTCTAAGCCAATGGAGAGAAAGATATTTAACTAATTTGGATTTTAAAATATCTCTCTCTAATCATTAATTTCAGGTTAATCAAGTAGTTCTACTAGTTAATACTGTGATAATGAAACATCCTATATTCAAAGAGATTAAAACATTCAATGATTAACCACAAGAATTAGAAAATAGTTCACTTCATTCCAATGGAATTTAAATCAAATTTTTTATAGTAGATTTATGAGTAAAGAGTTACTCATAAATATGAATTAAGCCTACCAGAAAAAAAAAGAAAAAAAAGAACAACAAATATATGAGGCTAATGAACTAGATATCTAATCCAAAAAACATTCACCCTCACATAAAACCTTAGCCTTGAACATGAAAATCATTTTAAGGAGGTCTTTCATCAAAAAGATAAAACTTCCATTTGAAATAAAAGTATTTAAATACAAATTAATGAAACCTCTTCTCTATGCTTTGCCCCTTGATTTTATCTCCAATAATATTTATGAAATCATAAGATCTCCTAGTAAAGGGAGAAGGTGGCAAAAGTGGAAGCCCAACATCCAATTACAAAATCTAGGTTTGAAAAGAAAAAATCCTGATAACCGTGAACTTTTAATGGCAATGTGTAGCTTAGAATATCCTTACAAAAGTGTTGATATCTCTTGAGTTGCAGAGGAGAGGAACTTCCTCCTCACTCTAAAAAACATTATTTACAAATTATAAAAAGACACCAAGAATGGAGGGATATTAAAAAAGTTTTGGATCCCCTTATTTTATAACTTGGCTTTATAACATTAATCTATTTTTATTTACCATTGCTGCTTTGGATTTACAATTTTTTTTTTCTAAGTAAGATTAAATCTATTAATGTAACAGATGGTACAGAGAGTTCTAGGCATAAGAGTGCTGCCATACAGTCAACAAGATGTCAAAAATTGAGTTGGCTGCAAGGGGAAACTGGCCTAAGAAGCATTTGAACGCTGCCTCCCAAGAGGAAACCATCCTTGAGTTGACAACTGTAAGGCAAAATACTGAGCTTCCCACCAAGGGAAACCGAATCGTACATAGATTAAGAACTAATTTAACTACAGATACCAGCTTAGACACACTTAGATACATAGGCGACAAAACTAGCAAAATGCTCAGAAGACTAGACATGATGGCGAGGAAAAGAAGAGGCACTAGAGTCCATAGTCATCGGAGGGTGATTCCTCTTCAATTCTGCACCACCCTCCTTCCTTGTCATAAGGATATGGATTGGGACCCGTTTGAGAAGCGTCATCCACCGCTACATGCTCGCCTGCAGTCGTCCTGGTGTTCTGGAGCTGGCCAGAGCTGCTTCCATCAGGATCTAGATCGGGAATCCTTTGAGGAGAGTCATCCACTGCTTCACGCTTGCCTGCAGTCGTCCCAGTTCTCTCGAGCGAGCCAGAGTTGTTGTCATCAGCCAAGCGAGAGGGATTATTATCTACGGGCACATGAACAGGTGGAACATAAGAGGAGGCGTGTGGGATGATAGGGGGCGCAGAAGACGGGGGAGAGGCGATGAAAGCAGGCCGAGGATCAATGTAATGGTGAGAGGTGAGGGTAACATTCCACGGGGAGGGAGGGAGGTGACGAGCTTGACCACATCCATGAATACAACAGGGTGCACATTCACTGGGATTACGAGAGGTGGATGAGTAAGAGGAAGGGGAAGGGGAGGGATTAGGCCTAGAGCCTCCTTTGCGGCATCTCATGCGGTGCCTCAGCTTTGGAATTGTAGCACAGAAGTCGTGAGAGCCGATGGAAATGAGAGAGGGTCCCAACAGAGGAAGGTGGGGGTGAAATCCGAATAGAGCATAGAGGAGCTGAGCACAAAACGGGCTAGGCGATTGATGATATCCAGGGATGAAATTAATGTAGGAGGCTAGCGGGCAGCACTTTCTAACTGTGGTGTGAAGGTTGTGCACTTCAGCTTCTAGCGAACAACGAGAACCTACAGGCAAGAGTTGTCTTGACATGGAGACCGGCCGAGCACCACAATTCTAGATCAAAGCTTCTAAATTCTCAACTAAGGATGGGGTCACAGGGGCTTGAGGTTTCATGTTGAAACTCTTGGTGTCTCAGCCTCCCCACCAATATAAATGTCGCGTAGGGTGACTGCCCATCGACTTAATTGTTCCAGAGGTGAGTACCTTCCTTCCGTTGGTGAACCAGTGGGATTTCCACGCGCTCGACTGCCAGATCGTAACCTCCATCATGTGAACGCCCACCCGCATCCAAGGTAAGTTGTCCTGATGCACCAAATGAGTGCATTCCTGAATGAGTTTGCTATCATTGAGACTGGGGAGGGACCATGCAGAGAGGGTCTCGGCGTTCGTTACCCCTTTGTTGGTCAGCATATCTGCCACTTTGTTGCAAGATCTTCTAATGTGCTTGAGGTAGATGACTCTGTGCTCTTGCAGTCATTCATTCAGCTATAAGTTCCAATCTTACCATGAGCCTCCAACTGTCGGCTACTCTTGAGGAAAGGGAGCCTGAGAGGATCTTACTGATCATGTTGATGATGATTTGGAAGTCACCCTCAATCTCGATAGGGAAAAAATTATGGAGCTGGGCTAGCTGCATACCATGCCATAGACCTTCTAGTTCTGCAGAGTTATTGGTGTCCCATCCCATAGAGCCATAGTAAACGAGCATGCGTTCGCCTTTATGGCTACGAAAAATTCCCCCAAAACCTGCCTCCCCAGGATTACCTTTGGAGGCTCCGTCAAAGTTGAGCTTTATGACACCCTCTGCAGGGGAGACCCATTTTCCATTAGAATTTGTCTTTGGGACTCTTCAACCAATCGACTCAGGATTTAGATTGAGCTTGAGCTGCCAATTGTTCCAAACTTGTTGCTCCTAGGGCAGAATAGGGAAATCTTCCTTCTGCCATTTTTGTAGCGCTAATTTTTCCTGGAGATTACAACAATAATTAAATGAGAGGATTTCCAGAGGGGTAGACTAGTTCTTGAAAATCCTTCTATTCCTCTCCTTCCAAATATGTCATAAGATGAGACATGCAATGTGCCTCTAGAGAGAGTTGAGCATTATCCTTCCTGTAGGGTGCACCTGGCCAATTACGAATGATAGTATTTAAGTCCTCAGATTGTCGACCATCTATTCTACACTTGGAGCTCACACTTTCCCAAAAGAAGGTAGCCAGAGGGCAAGTCAGCATAAGATGTTGAATGGTCTCCTCTTGATTATTACCGTTGGGGCATCTGGAAGGCCTAGTGAAGCCTCTTTTCATTAAATTGCCCCATGTGAGGATTTTCTTGTGACAAAGCAACCATAGGAATGAGGAAACCTTGGAACAAAGCTATAGTGACCACAGCTCTTTCCAGATGGGGTCAGGGGGTTTGAGAGTCTGGGTCATCAGGGCATAGGCTTCCTAAGTGGTGAACTTACCTTTGGGAGAGTGTCCCCAGTGAAGGATATCCTGCTTGTCCAAGTATCTGATTTTCCTGCTGATTAGTTCTTCTTCCAGCGCTAGATGAGCCTGAACTTGCTGGTTGTTCAAGAATCTTGCAACCATTTTCCAGCACTTGTATCCATAAGCATGGTTTTCCTCCCAGAATTGGTGAACTTTGGCCTCCAGAGGAGCAATCAAATCATATTGGAGGGGTGGTTTGATGGTTGAGAGGAGCATGGGTTGCTGATGCCACGAGTCTGTCTAGAACCTAACTGTGCGGCCATTGTAGACCTCCTAGAAACTATGATCCTAAATAAGAAGATGGTGTTTTTTGGTAGCGTTCCAGATTAGAGAATCTGCTTCTACAATAGAAAGTAGAATGAGCTCTGAATGGGGTCTATGGTTGGCATATTTGGCATTCTAGAGTTTCACCCATGGGGAAGAGGGGGAGGATAGCCATTGCCACCACACCTTAGCCCCCATGATAGTGTTGTTGTGCTGAGGGTCATGGAGGCCTAGCCCCCCCAATAGCTTTGGCTTGCGGATTATATTCCACTTGACCAAGGCCCATTTTCTGTTCTGTCTGAATGCTCCCCATAGGAAGTTGCCCTGAAGATATCTGATTTGCTTGAGGACCCATTTCGGGGCTGCAAGGACCGAGAAAAGATAGAGTGGCATGGATTGAAGGACAGACTTGACCAGAATGAGTCTGCTAGGAAGGTTAAGGGGGCGAAAGGTCCAGGAGGATAAACTAGCTTTGAGTTTATCCAAGAGAGATCTCCAAGAAGAGTGTTTGAGCGCTGAGACAATCAAGGGGGCTCTAAGGTACTTGACGAGCAAGCTAGAAATGGAGAATCTGAGGATTCTAGCAATGCAATGTTGAATGAGAATAGCAGTGTTAAAGGAGAAGATTTGCGACTTGGAGGCATTGACAATCATTCCTGAGGCTTTGGCAAACAAATCGAGCAAGCTCTTCAAGGTGGAGGCTTCATGGGCAGAAGGATGACCAAACAGCATAGTGTCTTCCACAAATTTCTAGTGGGTATGAGGAGGGGACTCATGAATGGAGATGCCACGAAGCTGATGTGAATGAAGGGCATGAGACATGGTCCGAACTAGCCCTTCTACCATGAGCACAAAGAGAAAGGGGGACAGCGGATCACCTTGGCGAATGCCACAAGAGGGGTAGAAGGGATGAGAGGGGATACCATTGACTAGGATGGAGAAAAAGGAAGAGGAGATCACGCTCATGACCCGTCTTATCCAAGGAGGGATGAAACGAAAAGCTGCTAGCATCTATTGAATGAAATTCCAATTAAGTTTGTCAAAATCTTTTGATAAATCAATCGTAAGGAGCATACCTGGCTTTTTAGTCTTCTTCAGCGAATGCATAATCTCATGAGTGAGAATTATGCCATCCAAGATTTGTCGCCCCTTTACATAAACAGTTTGCTCATGCGAGATGAGCAAAGGAAGCAACAACTTTAACTTGTTGGCAATAACTTTGGAGATGATATTGTAGATGACATTGCAGAGGGCAATGGGGCGGAATTTGTTAGGCGTGGCTACTTGGTCCTCCTTGGGGATCAGGGTTATGAAAGTGGCATTAAGAGAAGGGAGAAGCCAATGCACGGATCTGGACTCCTCCACTAATTGCGAGATCTCATCTTTGATCAAATCCCATAAATGATGAAAGAAGTTGAAGGTGAAGCCATCAGGTCCTCGAGCTTTACCTTACTTGTTTTGTAGGACAGCTTGTTCAACTTCCAAAAGAGTGATAGGGCGAAGAAGAAGATGATTGTGCTCCTCCGTGATTAGCTTTGGTATATGTTGTAGGATTTTGTTAATTGTTGGTCGCGTGTCAGACTGGTCTTCCTGCACCACCGATTTGAGATGAGAGACCAATTCAACTTCTATGGCATGATTCTCCTCTATTCTTTCTCCTGTTGGGCTAAGGAGAAAGCTAATATTGTTACACATCCTACGTTGAATGGTAGAGACGTGGAAAAATTTAGTGTTCCGTTCTCCTTCCTTTAACCATCTGATCGGGGATTTTTGTTTCGAGAGAATCTCTTCTTAAGGAATTTAGACTTCTATGATCCATAACATTGTTTAGAGAATTTTCGGCGAAATCACATAATTAATCATTTGTTAGCGCGTTTCGAACCAACTAGTGTAGTTCATTGTGAGGACAAGTTGAAGATACAAATCCAATTTAGCATGTTAAATAGTCTAAGCAGAGACTCCAAAGGCTAAAAAGACTAACCACTACTTTTTGACTCAAGGACCCGAGTCAAACTTCCTTCAAATAATTTAATATTAATATTCTTCTTACTATTACCATTATTCTTCATATTTTCTATTATATTTATGGAGCTACGTTAAACTAGGTAAAAAATAAAATAGATCAATGGTTAGTTAATAATCCATTTATTTATTTAAATTATTAATTCATCCTATCTATATAATATATATATATTATATATATATATAATATATAAATACCTAATAATTTATAAATATTTTATTTAATGTTTAGTTATTAAAAATATTTTTATATAAAATTATTAGATAAAAATATAATATCATTCTAATATAATAATATATAAAAAAAAATTCTTACTTTTTTAAGGTTAGTTTAAATGTTTCTTCATTTGTTAACCGAATTATTCATTAATTATTCTAAATATACAACTATATATATCTTACTTAAAAATAAATAAATAAAAATAAAAATAAAAACTAAATAAATAGAAATGAATAAATGAATAAATAATATTGATTAGTTACTTTATTTTGAAAATACTTTATTTATTTATTAATTAATCATAAATATATTAATGAATATGTTAAAATAGGAATAGGTTTTTAAAAACCTAGGCTAATAAAAAGATAAATAAATACCTTACATTTTAAGGATGGTTTAATTTTTTATTTTTTATTTTTAATTATTCGCTTATTAAACAAAATATATATATTATGATTAATATTCCTAGGTTGCTAATAACAAATATATAATAAAACAATTTTAATGTAGGTTTACAAATAAATAAATATCTTAGAATATAAAAGGAAAATTTATTAGATTATTCATTCTTATTTTTTATACTATATACGTATGGTATAATTATAATTTATTAATTATATATAATTTTTAATTTTGAAGGTAAAGAGGGAAATATTTTTACTTTAATTAAAATTTCCACTGAATAATTATGTAAATAAATACAATTAATGGTTCGAAACCATTTTAATGAAATCTTATTAATAGCTTATAAATACTAAAAGGTAAATAGAAAGGATTAAATTATACTATTAGGGTGATAATTAAAAGGGGAACAAATCAAATCGAGAATAAAATCATAAAAATATCTTAACAAACCATGGGAAACAACCTCTAAGGGAAGAAAACAATAAACACTAAGATCTTACCAAGAAGGGACCGCGGAGGCTAGGAAGACAGGGTTGGGACCCAGCAACTGCTCATCTTCCAGCCATCATCCCTATTAAGATTTTTCGGCCTTTTTCAATCTCCAGGGCCTCTCTAAACTTGCGATGGTGAAATTGAGCAACTTTAGCAATGACTTGAGCCTCTTCAATACATACATGATGCATCGTCTTCTCGGCATGTTCAGCTAGGGCTGAGGACTTGGTCCTACCATGCCTCAAGTTAGACGAATGCTCGCTAATCCATTGATTGATAGAGCGACCTGT
>APFE031666835.1:0-11262 GCA_000404065.3 Pinus taeda
CTATAAGGAATACTATATATCCTTATATATTAATACCCTAGTATCCTTATACTACCCATAATATATCCTAATATATGTCTATCTAGATATATTATATAGGGTATACTATAAAGATATATATCCTATATTATAGTTATACCCTATTACCTATAATATATCCTATTGTAGGTATATTAATATATAATATTATAGTATTAGTTAATATTTCTACTATAATATTTATATAGTACTATTAGTATTAGTATTTATATAATTAATATATATATAGTAGATTAATATCCCATATATATCCCTTATACTAATAAGCACATAGATAATATACTTAATTACTAGCTATGAGGTATAATATAATATATATTAGTAATATTATCCTAGTATTAACTATATACTAGGTAATGCCTATTCTATACTAATATATTAGGATAGAATATATTGTGAATAGGTGGGATATAGTGTCTTAACATTTAATCAACTTTTCACAATGCTGCCACTTTTCTATCCCAGTCATATGTAATTACATTACTTTGTTTTAAGCTTGAGAGGTAACAAACCATTTACACATGATAACAACAAAAACATCGATGTATGCCTTGAGGATTGTCTGTTTCGAAACAACCTAAGCTATGGTAATGTTGATAAGAAGGAAGAAAAAAGATATTAGTGAAACTTAAATGAACACAACATTCAAGAAATGCTTTATGCCTGAGAAACAAATATGTTAAGGTAGACCCTTTGGAATTCATGATATAAAATACATGTTGTCTTAGCATTCATTGAATTAAACTTAATTATTAGGAACCCTTTATTACTACTTATAATAATAGCATTAATTATTATTATATTAATTTATATACTTAAGCTAAAAATATATATATAGCATACTATATTATTAAGATAAAAAATTATAGGGATATAGTATTTAATAAATCCTAGGGATACAATTTATATATTAGGGGTATATTATTATTAGGGATACCCTTAGGGGTACCCTCAATATTATATTATTTTATTATAGTATTATTATTACTATCGAATATTTAATAGCATAGGATATTCAATATAAGCAGATATATATCGCTTAATATATTATATCTTTATAGCTCAATTACTATATAGAGGATCTCTATTTATATATATATATTATATTATATATAATTATATATAATATATAAATAAATATATATATTTATCCTATTATTGTAATATATTACTATTATTCCTATATAGGAAATAGAACAGATTATAAATATTAAATTAGTATATATTTTATAATAGTTATGTGGATATATAACATAATAATATATTCCTAATAGTATCTAATAATATTATAGGATAATATTATAAATATAACTAGATATCTAATAGTATATCACGACTATTCGACTTTTTAGGGTAAGTCCACTTTTTATGTCTTTTGCTGCTTTTCTGGCGCTTTTTGTATTTCGGCTTGTGTGGGTGATGTCTTCCTGATTTCAATGAACACTTATTGTCATTTTGATGTATGTTAGCTTGTAGAAGCAGTGGTTTAGTTTTTCTTTGCATCTCACCATTGTCACATGCATGACACTGTTTCTGCACTAACGGTCATCATTCCGACGACTCGCTTCACACACATGCTCGATTACCCGCTTTCTGAATCTTACACTCACCTTTTTTCATGCATGATAATTCGCTCTTGCTTCTAGTCGGTCTCGCCATGAATTTAAACCTTCTCATGTTTTCAGTTGCCCATTGGCGGGTCTACGCTGCCTTGGAGCGAAGGTTGCCTTGCCCAGCCAGCAATACACAACCCTAATAATGAAGGCTTTGCATTCCTCCCAGAAAATGTGCAAAACTGGCCAGGACAAAACCTCAGGATTGGTCTGCACAATTCTGGGAGGTAGCGCCCAGTTGGCCCCAAAAAATGTGCAATGTAGTTTTCTGTGTTTTCATGCCCTTGTTGCACAGTTTCAATCCTAAATAAGCGAGGCTGGACTATGCATTATGCAATTCTAGTAGTTAGTTAGCCTCATGACAGCCGAGACTATGCCTTACACAGTTTTGACAATCAGTATCCCAACCTAGCAGTGGAAATTGCGCAATCTTAGAGGTAAATATTAATGCAATCATTCAATTACTAGTCATTATATATCAATTCATCTAGTGAAGAACACGCATCCACTAGAAAATTCTTGTATGGATTGTTTACTCTAAGATTTAGCTTCACATGAAGTGTTATATGTGATAATCATCTCACCAATTTATCGAGAGCGCATGCATATTCCAGAAATGAATTATGTATCCTAAACTTTGAAAGTGAGTGAAGCCTCCTAAAATTTGTTTGTATTTATTTATTCAATGTCAGTTTCATTGATTCACACGCCATCGATATGTCCATTGTGATAACTATCATGTAGAGAATTATTAGATATGGGGTTCCCACGTTTAGTGTTTAATTGATATTTTTTTATTAGTTTTTTTTATAGAAAAAAGAGGTTTTGAACTTCAATTCTTCAAGTTCCAATAATTTCACATTTTTAGGATTAACCAATTGAGCTGCATCGGGACAATATGGGAGTAACTTATTTCCTATTAGCGAGGTATATAATTAATTAATTATAACATATTTTATGTTCTCAATTTCCAAGTTTAATGTTTCATTCTATTTTAATGTTTAACATTTCTCATATTTACAAAATATTCACCAAATTCACAATAATGGTGCACTTTAATGTGTTTCACATCTTAGGCTATCATTTTTATCCTAAATTTGTTTCTAAATATTTGTACTTTATTTATTTTTGAAGTGTCAAGATGAAATAAATTGAATTTGTTTCATAATTATATTAAATATTTGTATCATTGGAAAATGAATACATAATGTGAGAATAGAGATTTTTGGTTGAGGCCTTTTCCACCCACTCTCTTTTCTTTCTTGATTTTGTCCATTAGTATATGTTAACATCATATGGGTTTGTCAATTAAAATATTTTGATTAGATGTGTGAGGGAGGTAAAATTCCTATCGGGGATCCCAGTTGAGCATAGCAATAGAGCGCCTCAATATTCTTGATGAAGAGAAGCACATTCTTAGTTTAAGAGTGTCAAAGAGGAGGTGATGAATTTCTGTATGTAAAACATTTATTAAGAAAAATGTATTAAAAACGCTTCTACGTTTATCGTACATCATTGTCCCATATTTGTATTGTGACGATGGTCTCTATTTCTATGTGAATTATGAAATGAATAATTGAATAAGTAGTTACTCTGGAAATTGCATGCCATTCTTATTACACAATATGCATGCAGGAATTTCGATGAATGGCATCCCTCTTTTGAAGATTGAAATCAATATGAGTGTTTATGAATTGAATGTATTTGTGTTATAACTGTTGGATCGAATCCTAATATGGATTTGATTTTGTAAGGTTAAGTTTTTTTTCAATAATTGCATTAATGCACATATTAAGTATTACTTATAATGGATAACTATATATTAGATAATAGTAATATATAAATATATTTATTATTAATATATACGCAATATTATATAAATATTAAATAATTAGTATATTAGCTAATATATTAATAATAGCTTAATATAATTATTAGGTACATATGTCCATAATCGTTTGCATGCCTCGAGACACTTCGTGGGATGGCAGTGGGTATTTCCCCACACTTATACTTCTTGTAGGCATGTTCAAGCTAGTGCTTGAGTTCAAGGATGATTACCCTAACACACCTCCAACGATAAGATATGTGTCGAAGACTCGAACATGTTTCACACAAATGACAATTTCTTTCTTTTCAGTAAATACAAATTGATTATTCATCATGTTTATTTAATGGTAGGAATAATGAAATCTGCCCCTACTATTCTCCAACTTTTAATGGGCATCTAAGATCCTAGGTTTAAAGAGGTCTTTGGTAATCATCAACGAAGTGATATTTGGTTGGTCGTGTGTAGTTTATAATCATGGTGATATTTTCTACGATGTCGCTACTAGTGGAGCTTAGCCTACGGTGTCACAGTAGTTCTCACTCAATTAAAGTACCTTTTTGGTTGTTAGGCGTTCTTCATGAAGTATAATGTGGCATTCTAAAAGAAGGGAAATCTAAGATACAAATTCTTTTAGCTACAATATTATTGATTCTTAATACTTATTTTTGTATAATGTGGGTGCATTAATCACTGTTTGAACCCAAATCCAAATTAATCGATATTAGGGGATTATATAATATGATGATATAATACAACTATATAATATACTAGTAATATTAATATATAATATAATATTATTATATAATATAATAAAGAGAGATACTAATACTAAATTGTAATAATATTATATTATAGTACTTGGATATAATATGTAATAATAATAATTATATCTAGTTTAATATCTAGTAAGAATCACTAGATATTGTAATCTCTTTCCACTTAAAAAAAACAAAAATTCGCATGATGAAATCTACGCCTACACAATTTGCCAATCTTGACAAATATGTTTCATTGGGAATGATTGTTTTAAGTACATGTGTTTATGCTATTTAATAAGTAAAACTTGTCGTCTGGTTATTGTGTGGGTTATAATATATGTTTCCTTAGGAATTCTCATTTTAATTGTAGGTATTTATTCTATTTAATAGGTAAAACTTGTCATTTTGTTATTGTGTAGGTTATAATGTATGTTTTTCCTTATTATAAAAAAACAACAATAACTTTCTATTAGAATAAATAAATGTTTACATAAGCATGTATATATTGTATGTGTCAAAATAACCCCAAATGACATATGACTGCTATCAAGATACTGGGGGCACAAGCCCCTCAAATAAACCTCGCAATGAACACCAGATATAGTCTGAACAATGGGAATCTACTCATCAATCTCAGAGTGTGGGAAGGTGTTATAACTAAAAAGAACATAATATTGTTGGAAGATAATTTGACTGGTAGGAAAAGCCTAGAGATGCTCTGACAAGCTTGAAAAAAAACTAAGCACACATGGCTACATAAAAGAACCCTTAGAAGGCCCCAAGAGTGCATCTATCAAAATCCAAAAAGAAAGCATACAAAAATTACAATACGGGTAAAAACCCCGACATAAAAAATTGAAGAAAATGGAACACGGACACCAATAGAGCTTCCATGGAAGCATAATTTAGAGAAGATCTGATAAGAAATGAAATAAAACACAGACACTAGGAACAATAGTCTAGAAGCCATGTGCCACACACTAGAGAAGGAAACACCCAATGAACGATAACAACTAAGACGCTTTAAGAAACCCTGAGGAAACAAGTATAGGGAGACTATCTACGACATACCGAGGGTAATAATAGGGATTAGGGTAATAATACACTAATATAGGTATAATATAATAGGGTATAGGGTATATATAATATATAGGGTATCCCTATATATTATATATTATAAAAAATATATAGGATTAATAATATATATAATATATATTATAATCCAATATCCTATATATGCTTTAGGGTTTTGATGAATATCACTGAACACATTGTTGACTTTAAATTGGTGATATTTTTTATAAATATTGATTGGTCACGATTTACGATTTACATTTTCTGTTAAGTTTGTGATTAAATCTTGAGGAAAATTCTCAAATTCAGATTTCTTGGGCCACTAAATACATTTATCAAGTGAATATTCTATAATGTGTAATCTTTAGATAAATTGATGTATTTTTAGATTCATATTTCCTAGATATCAAGTAGGCCACTTGTTTTTGTATTCTCTAAATATCGAACCTTTTTCTCAACTTTTCGTCATTAATTTTTTTTTTTTTTTAATTTTCCTTCTGTTTTAAAACAACATTGATTCCAACAATAAATGTATGTCAAATGAACACTACCTAACTTTAATATGCATTCAAAACAATATACCAATGTGAATTTCTACTACTTTAAAGAGCATACAAGTTTGCCTTGAAAAGAAAGCACACTATTGTTTATTTATTATTTACTTACTGAGCACCTTTAGCCAGTTATTTGTTGTGTTGTTATAATTACTATGATATGTAGAAAATAAAAATATAATCTCAAAGTGAATCAAAATGGAAGCAATTGGGGGAGCTTGGCGCCCACCTTAAATTAAACGTGACTCAATTTAACTAAGAATTTTCCTTTGCTTCCTAACCTACTTACTTCTACAAATCCTCACCAATATTTCAAGGGAAATAATATTAGTTACCACACCATACTAAGATATATTTAATGATGGATACAAAATATTTCATGCATTGAAGTGGGATTTTAGTGATACAATATATTTTGACTAGAACAAGATATTTAATCACTTGTAAGCATAGATTGTTCAAAACTGAATTAATCTACATCAAATGTTGTTATTTATGTTTTTCATTTCACTACTGCATCTTCAATATGCCTTTGAATTAATCTATTTCAAATGTTGTTAGTTTTGTTTTTCATTTCAGTAATGTATCTTCAATATGACTTTCTTTCCCTATTTTTCCTAAGTGAATGGTTTGGTCTATATGGCTGGTATTATTACTTTCAATGTATTCTATTAATCTACCCAAAACCTAGAACATAATACTTGATAGTTAACCAACATATTCTTTACTATCAACTTGTGCTACTATTATAGGTAGGTTTAAAGTATATCTTGGTGACAATTGAGATGATAACAAGGCGGTAATTGGTTGGTTTGGGTATTCTTGGTGCATGTGATAGGTTCATGGACACCTATGGCTAGTTTTCGGTCGGGAGGAAATGACATAGTGAGGGACTCGAAGACATTTATATGAATGACTATTTGGAAATTGTTGAGAACATTGTATATCAACTGCTAAACTCCTCACAACAACACAATGACAAAGTATATGAGTTTGAAACTAAGATACAATAGATGATGTGAACATTCAATTATGTTGTAACAAAATTTCATGGTTCTATGAATAGTATCGTGCAGTTGGCGAAATAGAATGTGGAATATTGTTTGAATGATGTAGAGAGTGAGTTGGTGATCACAAAACAAAATTTTAATGATCAAGAAGATATGATCTCCTTGTTTAAGAATGTTGTTTGAAAAGTATTTCTAATCTGTAATATATCTTATATCCGATAAATATAAGATCCTAGGTATTAGTATCCCTATATTAGCTAATATATATAATATCTTATAGGGTAATATAATTATATTACTATATCCGTATATTATAATATATAGTAAGATAATATACTATATCTATTACATATTAGTCTATTGTCTGTTCTTAATAAGTTATCTTAGTAATATGATATTTTGAAGCTAACCTGATATCATATTTTATACATATTGATTAGTCAAATGTGCTAGTTTGACTTATTGTGACTAATGGCAGGGAAACTGCAGGAAGAAAGTGTTCATAAGAACACAAAGGCATTGGAAGAATGCAGTGGATGAACATGCATTTCTTCAAATACAATGAACATGAGGAATCATTGTTAGATGGAGGGAAATATAAACCATAGTTACTCAAATAGTAGTAGTGTATATCAAGTTATGATATTAACTGTGGTAAAAAAAGTTGAGTTTCTGCATGTGAAATGTCTCACAAAATTGGTTGAAACAAATGTTATAGGTAACAAAGTACAAAGAAGTGATTTCTATGGCACGTGGGCTTCTACAATGCACAAATCCTCTCTTTTGTTTCTCTCCCTATCCACTCTTGGTTTCTTTCTCAACCATGCAACAAAATGAATTGGAATAGAGCATAACTCATTTTCCTCTTAGTGACCGAATCATAACATACTTTTATAGCCTACTAGTGGTTAGGTATGACTACTTCAAATTTTAACCAAAGTTACCATATTGACTCTTCTAGAGTATTCTTCATCATTAACATGTGGCTATCCCCTTTTCCATGAATAATTGAGGTTGGCATGCCATCCTCTTGACTTATGGTGATCAATATAGGAAGGTGAAATTCTGAGTGACACAACTTTTGCATATGGACTCTAATTGAGGCAATTCTTGCATTGTTATAAATGTCTCTATTTGTAGAATAGCACATGAAAATGCATGCTTTAGTGATAAATGTTTAACCCAAAAAATGTATTTTAATTCCCCAAAAGTCTCTTAGAAGGTTTCATACCCCAAATTTCGAAAATGGGCCCTGCTAGTAAAAATGACCATGTCAATTGATTCCTCCTTGATTTCCACTCTAAAAGCATCAAGATTGACACAGTTAACATGTTATTATATATTACTATATTACTATAGCATATCCATATAGTATATAATGATCCATAAATAATACCAATATATATATTATATATATAGTAGTTATAACCTATAATATATCATATTGTATTAATATTAATAGTGTATATATATATACACACACTATCCCCATATTATGCTATATGATATCCACTATAGTTATAGTAGGCTGAGTATATAATATAAGGGTTTAATATGGGCTATAGGGTATATATAATGATATATTATCCATTATATATTATCATGGTCAATATTATATATGAGTTAGTACAATGAATATTTATATATAAGGGAATACTAGATGAACTAGATTGGTAGCTCTCTGAAGGTGAGATGGTATGTCTCATATCCAATTTTGCCCATCAATGAAACTAGTGGTAAAAAACAATGCAACCTCTTGATCACTTAGATCCCTTGACCATGAAACTCTGTCTTTATCTTTTGATCCACTTCAAGACAATTTGTACATCACATAGAAGATAGTCCTACACACAAAATAAAGAACAATAATGTTGTTAGAATTGAACGTTATCAGTCCACCTATGGAGGTGTGCTAAACTTTCTATTAATCCATATTGGATCATTATATCTTTTTCATCCATCTCGATTATTTTAGAGTTGAAAAGGTGGAGGAATTATCTGACATCACCATTTTTACCGGTTGGACCCAACATGGAATATTAGGATATGAAACTTTCCAAGAGAATATTGAGAGTTCAAAAAAAATTTATCAGGGTTAAAAATTTGTTTATTTAGTGAAGCACTTTTTTCCATATTCTACAGACAAAGATATTTCCAATGATGTAAGAATTGTGTCAATCAGTGTTCGTATGCAAAATTTATGCCACTCAGAAGTTAACCTTCCTATTTTCACTACCGTAATTCGAGAGGACAACACACTTTCCCCATTATTCATGCAAAAGGAGATAACCACGTGGTTAGGATGAAGAAATATCGAGAATATTACATATTTTATCTCTATTTGAGAGAGGAGGTATTCAAACCTAACCACTAATAAGCTATGGGTCTATGTTATAACCACGCCACATGAAGGAAATGAGGTTGCATTATTTCAACTGCATTTGATCAATACATGAGCAAAAATAAATACTAATATCCTTATACTAGGGTATTAATATAGTGTATATATATAATATCCCTATACCCCTTTTTAGTATATATTATTTCATAGAAAACAATTTTATTGTAACCCACATTTTAAAATAATTAAAATAATAATAAATTAGCAAGCTTATTTTCACCAAGCAAAAGCAAGCACTTTTTTTTATCTAATTTTCTGACACCATTCCAATTTACTTATCTTTTATATTTCCATTACATAGTAATATAATTGTTGATACGAGATAATTAAATATATTATACTAATGGGGTATAATAGTCTAATAGTCTATAATAGTCCATTATAATTAATAGCATACCCACTTTAATTATAATCATTAATATTATGGATATAGAATTAATATAACATTATAGGTATCTATAAGGATAATAATATATGTAATACATATAATAAAATATATATTAATAATATTGTGATATAAAGTAAAGTGAGTAGTATATTATATCTTATATTAGATATTAGTATATATCAGTTACCAAGACGGTAATCACAACAACCAAGATATGATTGTCCCCTTATAAAGTCCCAAAGTCAAGCAATAAAGACCAAGGAAAATAAAATTTACCTAAATGCCCATAAAGAATGGAATTATCTAAAGCCAAAATAGAAGGGTAACCATGATTTTGTTAAAAATCTAGGTGGCTGGTTTTGCTTTTCCACAACAATGGCGACGTACTGGGAAGAACCAGTTATCTTTGTAAAATTGATGATAAAATTCAAAGGAAAAAGTAATAGAAGTTAATTTATATAACATTGCTAGGATTCGGAGTTTTCTTTGGAACTCTTAAGTGAAATCAAAGTACTATCATTTTGTGTATCTCATAAATATTGACTATAATAGTGATAATTGACAACAACTTTTAAATTGATGACAACTTAAAGTTATAGCACAAAAGCATGTTGTTTTGTTTAGTTATAAAGATGAACTCTTATAATCATAGGTAGAGCCACTGCTGCTAACAGGCGTCCATAGCCTCGGCAAGGTTACTTCTTAGCCCAATATTTCAGTGTCCCAATATATAATACATGATATAATATTATATAGGTAATAGATTATCATTATATCACTATTAATATGATATACTATATATTACTATATAATCAATATATAGTTAGTACTATAATGTAATATATAATATATAATATAGATAGATATAGATATAGATAAGATATATAGATATAGAATTATCCTATTTATAATATATTCTAAGTGCTCATAGTATAATATGATTAATAATATTAGTGCATTTGTTATAGTATTATGATTATTTAAAGGGATAGCCAATGTGTGTGGAATTTAAATTGATTCCTACAATTAGAAGGTGAATCATTCCTTTGTAACCAAATTGGTGGGAAATTATTGGGAGAAAAGATAGTAATTTGATTTATTACGTGTTCTTATATCCATGTTTAGCATTTTGTTGGTAATAATATCAATTCTCATTGAATCGAGTTGTTATGTCTAACATTTTGTGTAATATTTGTTATGAATGTTGTTAGAAGAAAGAATGCAAGCATCTTGTTATTGTACTTAGCATTTTGGAACCAAAATATAAGATTCATTCAAACATATAGATTGTGGGTAAAAGTTGGGCATGCGAAGGAATGAATGGAGATATCTACATTTGTAATTCTATCATTTAATTACTTGAGATAAATCATCCCCTAGGCAACCCGTTGAGTGACATTACCTCCAAACACTACCTCTAAAACCATAAATTTAACATTTATTAAGACCACAAAGAACCCTTAATGGATATTAATTCCACCCTACGTCAAAAACACAGTGTAACCTACCATGTGATTGCAAATTGCACTCAATTGTAGATAAATAATACACATTCAATCATTACAATGTATTTAAAATTTGTGTAATAGGATAT
>APFE031666837.1:0-15609 GCA_000404065.3 Pinus taeda
CTTGTGATCTATTTTTACTTTTCCTACTTATTAGCTTCTTCTTGTATTATTATGTTATTCTTATCATCAAACAGTTATCAAAACAAGAAGATCAACAATACACAAGAACACAGGAGGCTAACAAGCCAGGGCCAAAACCTTTCCACTTGAAAGGAAACCCACAAATCTCTTTTCTTCTTATAGATTCTTCAATTGACGAATTCCAAGACCTCTAGACCAAGACCAATACCCTTCCAAGACCAAGTCTGAGCTTCTTAATGATGTGCTTCCTTTGTCCAAGTCAAACCCAATCAAATCTCTTCCAACAACACAATTTCGACCCCCGGCTGCAGAATTTCGGCCTCTACTGCAATTTGGAATTTCAGCCCTTCCAAAAACAGTGGCTTCCACACATGTGAGCTAATTTAGGCTTTCTAAGGCTTCTTGAGACCTTCGCTTGAGTTTCTCCTTCTTCTAAGGCTTGAGGATGACCTAATGAGCCTTCCTTCGACCTTCTTTCTACACTTTCTCCAAGTTCGATCATGCAGCAGCAAAACCCTAACCCAACAGCAAAAACCCTAGTCTCCCTCCTTCGCACGTGTGATGAGAGAGAGAAATAACCCAATCACTTGATCTTCGTCCTTCTTCTTCCTTCGCTAGCCTTTTTCTTACTCTCCTTCGCTTGCTTGATGAGAGAATGAATTGTATGTATTAGGAGGTCAAGTTCCCTCCTATATATAGGCTTCCAAGTTGGACGAAGTACACCAAATTAGGCCTACTTCTTAGCTGGCAGGCCAACTTGGTCTTGGAGGGTGTTGTTTTAACACTTTTAAATACAAAAATAATTATTTTTACAAGTTACAATGTGCCCGATGGGGTCTTCATCATATGACAATGACTCTTTTGACTTCTTGACCTAGGACAAACCCTAGAAGCACTCAATGGGTGCTTGACATCTAAAATAAAAGACCTTGAGCATGAAACCCATGTTTCAAAACAACAACAATAATTTTTCTTTCATTTTACAATATACAAGAATCAAAAGTACATTTCATATTTATGAAGACCAAACCTAGTTACACATTTTTCAACAACCAGTACCAACCAGACCCCTAACCAGATTTTTGTTCTGATTCGATGGTTTAGGATTACTGATTGGCCAGTCTGACCAATTACTAAATCAAACCAACCGGTTATTAAAACTATGGTCTCCATGACAGACTGAGATTAAGAAACAGGGTAATTTTTGGACGTAAGCTATATGGAAAAGGACAAAACTGACTCCAATAATCATATCGTAATCAAAGACCTGAACAAAAATAGTTTGACATCCAAATACAGGATGATAAGAATTTCAAGCTCCATTCAGATTTTAACAGCACAATTCATTTTCTATATAACAACAGAAATTGTCAATGATCTGAATAACCAAAATTAATGTTAACAAAGGTTAACAGAGACTGGGAAACCTATCAAACCCTCATCTAAGGGCATTGCCTAAACAGATGAAAAGAAAACCAATTGCGCTTATTTTCAGTTTTAAGACAAAAATGTGGACAAGTATAAGATAATCTTTGTGACATTATGTATATTTATACCCCTTATGCCGGAGACAAACAACAGAATAAATCCATGCATTTTAATAACCCAACAGGCTTTTCAAAAAAGAGAGAACAACTCAGAACCCTTGATAAAGCACTCATGATGAAAAAACTAAATGTGTAACCGATAAGGGATATGATTTGTATAATCATTCTCAACAGTCTATAATACATAGGAGTTTCTGACGGTTAATAACAAAATTTCAGGTTCGAGCTCATGTGAATTAATCTGTGTCTGAGAAAAGTGAGAACCATTTGAACTAAATTTTTTGTTTCACGGACCTTTTTCAGCTGAGTTTGCAAAGATGAGGTCAGCCGTAGTGAGTAAAAGTGATACCACATCTGACCATCTTCCTTCCACCATATAAGCTTGGGCTTCATCAACGTAATGTATCACTTCAGTTTCTGCAACCTGCTCAGACAGATTGAAAATAGTGAGATCAATCTCCTCTGATGATAGAAGGATATCATTGGCAGCTGTGTATGACTAAATATCTCTAGTGAATGTAAAACAACTAACAGTGGTTGGAAATTGACAGGTGCCATGCACTAATGGCCAGACAAACATGCCGTTTGCATAGAAAAGGTAAGTTAACAAACTTCTTGATCAAATCAAAACGAAAAAATGGGGACATCCTAGGAGGCTAGGACAAACATAGCCACAAGAACTGCTAGAAAATAATCTATAACCGCAAAGACATATTATGAATATCACTTCCAAAAGAGTGTTAACCAACACTCAGTATCCAACATCAGAACCCCAGTACAACATTATAAAAATTTAATTTAAGTGAACAGCATTTTTGACATGAACTTGACATAAACTAATCAGATTAAAATACACATAGACCTTAAAGATACTTATACCATGTAAAATTGGTCATTATCCAAACAACATTTAGAGGATGCAAACAATTGTTACTTACTTCAGGCCCTGCATTAGCCCATGCCATGTCTGCAGTGAAACGAGCCACAGCAAGAGTAGCATCCTCATCCGAAGTCTCCACAAGTGTTGCCATCCTACAAAACCAACCTAAATATGACAAATCCACAGTGCACGCCAACATCAGATAAATGCATACAATTCACAATGATAATAACCAACGGTCAAGATTAGATGAACACAGAGCTATAGCAAGGGAAACAAAACTACCAATACTCCTATTTTAACATTAATCAGACAAAGAAGGTGATATATTTAGATTTGTTGACAAATTCTTTCATAATTGGAATTTCCCCCCCTTACTGAATCTATGATCTAGGGAAACAATTCAGGAAGACAAAGTTCATCACGGGTATATATCTACATGTGAATCAGCTAGAGGTGCACCTAAAAGAAGATATAGTTCATAAACATATGGCAAGCAAACAGGGCACTCATTCACTAATGAGGTTTACAGACTGTTCCGCCATCCACCAGGGTCCCATTCTTGCTGCAGTCTGCCCCACCTTCACAGTATAATTTGCAAAGTGACAATACCGGGTGTGAGTTCTGGGTGGTTTGGGCAGAATAAGTATCCTCGATTAACACTCATTGGCATGTTATTTAATTGATGATCACCTTCTCCCCTTGCTGAATCCATTATCTATGGAAATAAATCCTTCAGGAAGAAAAGGTTCATCAAGAGTCTCGCTGTACATGTGAATCTGCTAGAAGTGTGGTGTACTTAAAGGAGTAGCTTATAAACATATGGCAAGCCAATGGGGCATTGGCTCACTGATCATGACAGAGTGATAAGCCATCCACCGGGGTTCTGGTCTTGCTGCAGTCCGCCCAAACTGCATAGCTTGAGCTGCAAAGGGCTGAGGCCAGGTTCAAGAGCTGGAATATTTTGGCACAATAAGTACCCCTCAATTTACATTCATTTTCAAGTTAATTAATAGCTGGTCATCTTCTCCGCTTTAACGAATCTGTGATCTATGAGAACTAATCCTTCGGGAAGAAAAGGTTCATCAGGGTTCTAGCTCTACATGTGAATCAGCAAAAGGTGTGCTTCGAAAGACATGTACTTCATTAAATCTATGGCAAACCAACAGGTGCTGGTTCACTGGTAGGTTGACAAAGTGTTAAGCCATCCACCACAAGCCATGTGCGAGTCTTGGGTAATTCTGGCAGAATAAGTACCCACTACCACTCCAACCTGGTGCTTAAACCGAAGAAAGGTCCACTCTTTGCAATGGAACCCCCTGTGGCATGCTTCACGGAGCACTCCCATAAAAATAATTGATCAAATAAATAAATGGTGTGTCTTGACAATCAAAAGAAAGAGGATTGAAAGAATTATTTAACTTGAAGAAAGCATGGTGCGTAGATTGAAGCCTGCATGGAGAGTTTTCACACCAATTTCCCTGTTGGATCTAGCTACCAGCGATTGATTCGGCTGCTGCAGATTAGCATGTTGTTGAAAAAATCGGGCGGGCGACATTGGTAGAGGTGTCACAGGATCTAACTTAGCACGAGAAGGGGCCCTAGGTTGATTTGAGGTCGGCCCTATAGTCTGGGTTATTGTAATTAGCTTCCTTATTTCAATGGGTTTTTCAGTTGTAATTCTGTTGAACAATTTCTTTGGAACAAGCACTTCTAGATGAGATAGGAAAAACGGCGGGCTTCTGAATACAAAGGATCCAATGCAAGCACTTATCCCATCAGACAAGTCAATCTCTGTACTTAACAATGGAGACAAACCACAATAAAACTTCTAAACAAATCCACCATTCTTTCAGGCCACCAAATGATTAGAAAAAAAAGCAGCTTGTGCTTGAAAACCCAAAACCGTAAAATGCATTCGGGTTCGCACAACTTACTGTTTCGATGCGGTAAAAGCTCCTCGTCCAAGTCTGGAAGTCTCAGATGGAATAACAACCTGTTGCCTGATTTCGAGCGAGAAGGATAGAGCCGTCAATAGTATAACAGAGTTACCGCGTGAAACTAAAATCCCAAAAGCAGGAGTGGGTGAACTCTGTGGCCTTTTGTTTAAGCAGAATTTCCTTTTAAAAACCAGAGAAGCCCGAGGGAGGCAATTACAAACGTCCCGTATATCTGAGATAACGCTCTCTAAATGTCAGGTATGTTTGATTTTAGGTTATCACTAATACCTAGAGCGCATACGAATATCGTTTTTGAATTGTGAAAATGGTGTGAAGTCATTGTTCTCTTGATTCAGTCACGCAGTAGTATAGTATTTGTGTGCAGGAAGGAGTTCTCTAAAAAAAACATTGGTTTTAGTTTTGCTAGGTTTAGAATAACTTAATACATATTAATAAATTAAATTCATTTAAGTGGTATGTGTTAAGCTATTTTTTATTGATTTAAGTGGTATGTGTTAAGCTATTTTTTATGATGAAGAATGAAGGATAAGTAATGTATTTTTCATGGTAGGTGTTACATAAGGCAATTAATTGATGAGGATGGCTTATGAGATTGTAAGATGATGAGGGTAGAAGGTTTTTTTCTATTATTAACAAGCTATCAAAGCTATAACAGGAATGAGATTTATGAGAAGATTTTTTTGGCGAAAATCACATCATATTTCATTTGTCGACGAGATGAGATTTATGAGAGGATTTTTTGGCGAAAATCACATCATATTTCATTTGAGGATTTTTTGGCGAAAATCACATCATATTTCATTTGTCGACGAGTGTGGTTCATCGTCAGGACGAGTTGAAGAACCAGATCATAGCTGCATGTTAAATAGAGAGAGCAAGTCCTCAAACGGTTAAATTTGACTAGGTCAGGATGAGTTGAAGAACCAGATCATAGTTGCATGTTAAATAGAGAGAGTAGGTCCTCAAACGGTTAAATTTGATTGGGAAACTGTTATATTTGACTTGAAAACTAGGGTTAAATTTGACTCGGAAACTGCTATGTTTTATTGGACAACTAGGTTGTACCAATGGCTACTAAGCAAGGCTAAGTTTGATTGGGCACCAAGACCAAGAAATAGGAAGAGGAAAAAATAATTACTTAATTAATTTTCATTTTTGTTTAGTTATATTTATTACCAAAGTATGAATTAATAATCTATTAACAGGCCTTTTAAGGAATTTAGACTTCTGTGATCCATAACATTGTTTAGAGAATTTTCGGCGAAATCACATACATAATAATTTGTCGACGCGTTTCGAACCAACCAGTGTGGTTCATCGTCAGGACAAGTTGAAGAACCGATCCAGCTTAGCTTGTTAAATAGTCTGGGCAGAGACACCAACGGCTAGATTGATAACAGCTAAATTTGACATTATGACCCTAGTCAAATAAACAAATTATTATTATTCTTAGAAATACGTTAAATCAGGTAAAATATATAATTAAAGTACTTTTACTAGCTAGAAATTCAATTGTTTATTTAACTAAATATAATAGTTTATTAATAAATGTATATATATAAATACATATAGCGAACCAATTCCGAATAAAATAATACTATTGGTTCATCTATATATTTTTTTATTAAATACTATTTTATTTAAATTATATATTTAAATAATTTATATCTACTAAAATAATCTATATTCAATCAATAATTTCTAATATTCTAGTTCCAATTATAATATTTTAAAAATACCCTTGTAACAAGGTAAATATATTTATTTAATAAATATCTTAATTTATTTATATAATCTATACAAATATAATTTAGTAATTTATTTAATAATTTATATTTACTAAATAATCTATATTTATTTAATAATTAATTTTCTAATATTATAATAATTTAAACCTACCCCTGTAATTAGGTAAATATATTATTATAAATAAGGGTTCAAAATTTATTTATCTATCGTAAAAAATATAGGAATTAGGAAGGGGTAAAAATAAACTAATTCAGTTTAAAGGTAGAATAAGCATATATTCACTCATAATATACCAACTATTTAAAATAAACTATTTAAAAACTATATATATTAGAAAATAATAACTAGATTGTTATAATGGTAGGTAAATAATCTATTTCCTTTAATATATTATAGTTATAATAATAGGTTCAATAGTATGAATTCAAATAATCTTTAGCTTAAAATGATAATTTATTTAAACTAGATTCATTAATTGTATATTAATAAATATATATAACGTTATAATAGTCTATTATAGGATAATATTATTAGTATAATATTTATAGAAATCAAATCTATATAAATATATATATAATTGAAAACAAGAAATAAGACAAAAATAATTAAATTACTTCTTGATTATTAATAAATTTAATTGTAAATAAGGCTCGAAATTACTTAATAAAATATATTAATGCCAAAAAGGGGAAATGATACTCAGAATTAAGATAATAGAGGAACACATTATATTAATCATAAATATAAGAAAGGAAAAAAAAAAAAAAAAAAAAAAATTATAAGAACCCAAGGGGTAAAAAGGACCAACCATAGAATCTACCCCGAGGCCTTATAAATGAGGGATAGAGGAGGCTAGGAAGACAGGGCTGGGACCCAACAACTGCTAATCTTCCAGCCATCATCCCTATTAAGATTCCTCGACCTTTTCTCAATCTCCAAGGCTTCTCTGAATTTTCGATGGTGAAACTGCGCCACTTTAGCGATGACTTGAGCCTCTTCAATACAGACATGATGCCTAGTCTTTTCGGCATGTTCAGCCAGGGCTGAGGACTTGGCCCTCCCATGCCTTAAGTCAGTCGAATGCTCGTTGATCCTTTGCTTGATAGAGCGACCCGTCTCACTAATATATGGTGTCCCACAAGAACAAGGAATGACATAGACGCCCTTCATGTCTTTAGGGTCGATAGGATCTTTCACCGACCTGAGGGAGCCACGGATAGTATTGAGAGGCCTAAAAGTTGCGGGCACATCATACCTCCTCAGAATCCTCGCAATCCTATCAGTGGTCCCTTGGCTGTAAGGAAGGTTAACCCCCATGACACGATCTTTAGGATCTCCATGGACAGAAGGCTCCTTCTTGGCCTTGAGGAAGGCTTTTTGACCCAGGTTTCTACTGTAACCATTCTTCACAAAGACATCTAGGAGATGAGCCTTCTCCGATTCCAAGCTCCCTTCATCGGAAATTCTAACAGCACGGGTGGCAAGAGTGCTTAGAACCCCTAACTTCTGAGCGGGGAAATGATGGGAAGAAGCATGCAAGTACTGCTCAGTATATGTCTTCTTTCTAAACACTTGATGAGAAAAGGAACCATCCACCTTCTTAGAGATGAGAACATCCAGGAACGGAAGACAACCATTGTCTTCTTTTTCCATCGTGAATTTAATGGCGGCGGATTGGTTATTGAGATGACTGAAGAAACGATCCAGCTCATCAGGACCATGAGACCAGACAACACCCATGTCATCAATGAATCTTTTCCAAAGCTTCGATAAGAGACGAGAGGAGGCCAAGGCCTTAGACTCAAAATCCTCCATAAAGAGATTAGCGACGACAGGGGACAAGGGGGAACCCATGGCAACTCCACAAGTCTGCTCATAGAATTCTCCCTCGAAGCTGAAAAAGGTGGAGGTAAGGCAAAGCTCAACCAACTTAGCCGTATCAGGGTCGGTGAGCTTATTAATCACCTCCATGGCCTCATTGATCAATAGTTAGTTAGTTAATTTAAGGATAGTATGTACTATTTAATTGAATATCTAAGAAATATCTTTAATTAGATAACCCTTTAAATTAGTTAAATAAAGACCCCAAACTAACTAAAGGGAAGCCCAAGATATTGGACCATTAACAATCTATAACTACTTAATAATAAATATATTCTATAATTAATATGTATATAAAAGTCAATAAGTAATAAGGTAAAAATTACTCACTCGGCAGAAAATAATTAAAAATGTTAGGTTGGTTTGTTATAATTATTACCTTAAGGTAGAGCAATAATCTATTAATAGGCTTTTTAGTTAAAACTAGGTAGGTAAATAGTTCTTTAATTTATTTTGGGGGTTAGTATGTTATATATATTACCCTAAAAAGTAAAAGTTTGAATTTAATTAACAAGAACCATAATCTTATTACTAGATCCATTTAATATTATTATAGCATCAAATTTATATGAAATAAGAAAAAATAGATAACCTAATAAAATTAATATGGTACCCCGGATGCGGGTGCATAAGACGAATGAATGGCGGGTGGCTAGTCACATGGGCACCTGTCAGCCCGGACAAGCCACCATAAACCTACCCGCCTAGACATTAACTGCGCAAAGGAATTCAGGCGATGTGAAGACCCGTTCGGATCCAGGGAAATTAATGGCGACAGGGACAATCCTTGGGAAGGCAACTCGGGTTAAGGCGCCATGGGAAATCCATAAGAGCGCTCCCCATACTGTTTCCCCGCATAGCTTACAGAGAACTGAGCAAATTCTGAAGGCGACAGAGCACACTTTGGTAAGGTGCAGGATTTTACCAAGGATTTTTGCGAACAGAGGAGGTTGCGGAATGTCTGAGCGACTAAGGATGAGCAGTCGTAGAGGTGGTTCGAGGGGCCGTCCTGCTACTCAGAGGCCCGCCACTTCACCCGCCTCCTCTGTTGACACTCCTCCTGAACAGGGCAGCAGTATGCGCAGAATAGTTGGCCAGCAAATTGAAAGAGGAAGGGGAGAACCCATGGAATGCGGTCACCGGGAACATCCAGCAGTTAAATACCGCATACCCTGCACTTTGGAGAACAATACGCTAATTGTGTCAATCACTGTTGAGCACTGTAGCAACCTCCGAGAGCCACGGGACAACCTGACAGTGCCAAGGGTGGATATGCAGGTTCCCAGGGTGGATTTAAGGCAACCCATTCAAGCTGAAGAAGCCGGAACCAGCGAGCCCGTCCAAGGAGGGATGCGCCCATATGAAGCGGAAGACAAGAAGATCAAGGGGTTAACGATGGAGGACGAGCCTCACCTAACAGATGAAGAATAACACAGATGCCTCTCCGTTCTCTCGACCAGGAATGCTTCTCTCAGTCCATCTTTTCCATGTTTCGCTCTATGTGTTTGAATGTCAAGGCGTCAAGGTCCACCGTGAAAGCTTAGCTGTCGTCAATGTCAGTCTACGTGTCAATTCTGTCAAGTCTTGTGTCCATGGTGTCAAGTTACCTGTCCGTTGTGTTGGCTCAAAAGCCTATTGTGTCGAGTATATGCTGGTTCAGTAGGTTGGAAAGAACTGGTTCTTTTTGCCAGATGTAATGGATGGATAGTCACGGGAAATTCTCTTCGGAGAAACAAGGCTTCAGCCTTTTTGTACAACTGGATGTAAATTTTCGTTTTTTTTTTGTAATATAAATTAGCGCAGTCTTACAGAGAAAAAAAATAAAATTAATATGGTAATTCAATTAGAAAAAATATAGAATTTACCATAGATTAGTTAATTCAATATTAATTTTATTTAATTATATCTAAAGGGTTGGAAAGAAAAACCATACCTTTGGAATTCTTTCATCAATGAGAAGGAACAGACAACGCTTGCTTCAATACCTTAATATGTCAATTAAAAGGACCATAGAGAAGAACCACCCAAGGGGGGCGGGGCGGGGCACCGTCATCCCTATTGAGATTTTTTGACCTTTTTTCAATTTCGTTTTTATCTGTTCCTTCTTGTCGATGAAAGAATTCCAATAGTATTTTTCTTTCCAACCCTTTAGATATATTAAATAAAATTAATATTGAATTAACTAACCTATGGTATATTTTATATTCTTTCTAATTGAATTACCATATTAATTTTATTAGGTTAAAATCAAATTATGTTGATAGTTAATGCTTTCTTCAATACCTTAATATGTCAATTAAAAGGACCGTAGAGAAGAACCACCCAAGGGGCGGGGCAGGGGTGCCGTCATCCCTATTGAGATTCTTTGGCCTTTCTGTTCCTTCTCATCGATGAAAGAATTCCAAAAGTATGGTTTTTCTTTCCAACCCTTTAGATATAATTGAATAAAATTAATATTGAATTAACTAATCTATGGTAAATTCTATATTCTTTCTAATTGAATTACCATATTAATTTATTAGGTTATCTATTTTTTTTTATTTCATATAAATTTAATGCTATAATAATATTAAATGGATCTAGTAAATATAACATACTAAGCCCCAAAATAAATTAGCGAACTATTTACTTACCTGGTTTTAACTAAAAAACCTATTAATAGATTATTGCTCTACCTTAAGGTAGTAATTATAACAAACAACCTAACAATTTTTAATTTTTTCCTGCCCAGTGAAGTACTGATATATATATATATATATATATCTATATATATATATAAGAGAGAGAGAGAGAGAGAGAGAGAGAGAGAGAGAGAGAGAGCTTTATATATATATAATATATATATATATATATATATTATATAGAGAGAGAGAAGAGAGAGAGAGAGAACATACTAGCCCCAAATAAATTAACGAACTATTTACCTACCTGGTTTTAACTAAAAAACCTAATAATAGGTTATTGCTCTACCTTAAGGTAATAATTATTAAAAACCAATCTAACATTTTTATTTTTTTCTGCCCAGAGAGAGAGAGGAGAGAAGAGAGAGAGAGAGAGAGAGACTTATATATATAATATTAATATATTATTATATATATATATATATATATATATATATATATATATAAAAGAGAGAGAGAGAAGAGAGAGAGAGAGAGAGAGAGCGAGAGAGAATATATATTTATTTATTTTTAATACATGGTGAATCGGTAACTGCCAGGCCTGATCTTGACCCAGGATCAATCCTCGTAGTAGTTATAAATTGTTAATGGTCCAATATCATGGGATTCCCTTTAGTTAGTTTGGGGTTTTTATTTAACTAATTAAAGATATTCCTTATTATTTTATATTCAATTAAATAGTACATATTATCCCTTAAATTAACTAACTAACTATTGATCAATTTAATTTTAATTAAAAAGGCCTATTAATAGATTATTAATTCGTACTCTAGCATTTGGTAATAAATATAACTAAACAAAAATGAAAATTAATTAAATAATTATGTTTTCTTCTCCCTATTTCTTGGTCTTGGTGTCCAGTCAAACTTAGCCTTGCTTAGTAGCCGTTGGTACAGCCTAGTTGTCTAGTCACATATAGCAGTTTCCTAGTCAAATTTAACCATTTGAGGACCTGCTCTCTCTATTTAACATGCAGCTATGATTTGGCTCTTCAACTCGTCCTGGCGATGAACCACACTCGTTGGTTCGAAACATGTCGACAAATGAAATATGATGTGATTTTCGCCAAAGAATCCTCTCATAAACTTGGTATGGATCACAGAAGCGTCAATTCAACAATTACTTCCATGCAGGAATGAGATTGATATGCGTAGTTTTGAGAGCAAACCGCATGGAAGCTAGAATTTGAGCTACATTCACATCATGGTAGTAGTTGGGCACTTAATTCGACATGATGGTATTCAAGGTGATGGCAAATAGTATTGGTTGGCTTCCTGGGTGATGTGGTTGGTCTCCATCTTCTCAAGCGTCTTTGGAGAAAGGTATGTTTTTAACACTCTATTATATCTTCCTTTGGTTAATGCTCCCTTTCACTCGCCTGTTTTGATTGGTTTTGGCATGTTGGACTTGCCAGCTTTTTTTGGACAAGAGGTCTTTAGCTCTCTTTGTTTCTATTCATTTCCTTGTTGTGTTGATCTTAATTTCTCTCCTCGTGCTATAAGGTATGTTCTTAGACTTTTGTATATCTCATCCTACCAAGCTTATTACCTTAGTTTTTTCCATTGCTAGTCTCTATTTTTATACACAGTCTCTTATTTTGTTTAGAGCTAAAAGCACCTCTCGTTCTCTCCTTGTCACTGCCATCTCACTCTCCACAATTTTGTGTACCTCTAATTTTTCCCTAGTCAGTCTAATTTTGTATTTTGTGTTTATCGTCTGTTTCAAAGGTAATCTTCTCCCTCCCTTTCGGTTCTTAACTTTGTTTCCTTGTTATGGCTCTCTCCCTTGCTTCTTTTTATCGATTCTTTGCCCTTCCTTGAAATTCTAGACTCATTTCACCCTTTTTGGCTTACTCCTAACTCTATCATATCCCTTTTTATCATTTCTCTTTTGGTCCTCAAGAGGAGAGTGGGGCCTAGCTAGAGCCCAAGAGTGGATAACCTATGCATTTGTCTTTGAATTCAATGGCAAAAGACATAAGAGCAAGAATTCCACCAGCCTTTTCTCTCCTCGTACCAGAAGGTATGTTCTTAGACTTCTGTATGTCTCCTCTTACCAAGCTTATTACCTTAGTTTGTTCCATTGCTAGTCTCTATTGTTATACACAATCTCTTATTTTGTTCAGACCTAAAGCACCTCTAGTTATCTCCTCGTCACAACCATCTCTCTCTCCACAATTTTGTGTATCTCTCATTTTTCCCTAAGTATTATAGTTTTGTATTTTGTGTCTATCGTTTGTTTTGAAGATAATCTTCTCCCCCCCTTTTGGTTGCTTAACTTTATTTCCTTGATTGGCTCTCTCCCTTGCTTCTCTCTATCGATTCTTTGCCCCTCCTTGAATTTCTAGACTCATTTCACCCTTTTTGGCTTACTCCTAACTCTATCATATCCCTTTTTACCATTTCTCTTTTGGCCCTTAAGAGGAGAGTGGGGCCTAGCTACAACCCAAGAGTGGATAGCCTATGCATTTGTCTTTGAATTCAATGGAAAAAGACATAAAAGTAAGAATTCTACCAGCCTTTTCAGTCCATAGTCTTCTTCTTATTGGTTTGTGAGACTCTTATATATTTCTCCTCTCCATCACTCTTTGCGCTATCAACAAAAAGCATCATGCCCAGAGGTAGAGCAGCTTATAATAAAGGAGATCATTGCAACAGTACGAGACCTTCCACTTCTAAGCTACATAGTGTAGTAAAGAACTTTGCAAGGATTTATCTTAGCAATACTCCTCCAATGGTACAATAAGAGCTTGAAAATGATGAAAGAGAAGCCATAATAGAAGACAAGTTTATCTCGAATGAAGAAGCATTAGAGCGTGTTGGTAATTGGACCTCAAATACAGGCACTATGAGGGTTAGGAATACCAGGTACATGCAAACAATGGACATCTATTGGCAACAAAGACAATTATGGGGAAGTTATTTTTTGGAAGGTCTTAGGAACAACAAGAAATTCTTCTTTGTTTGGATGAAACCCATAAGCAAGTCAAAAAATTGGATATCAAAGTGACAAAGATGGCCAAGAAATATATGTTAAAATATAAGTCTATATGTGTATATTATGATTTTTTATTTAAATGTTGAATATAAATATTTTTTCACGGAAAACAATTGTACAATATTAATGTTTACTTAAATTAAATATCAAACAATTTATCTTAAACATATAAAAGTTTAGCAAGTTCTCAAGCTCAAATGTGATAAAAGTAAGTTAGTACTTGTTACAATGGCCATGTAGATCATGGAATAAATTCGTTACTTGTTGGAATGGACAACATGGTTTTTTCTTCAATATTTATTACAAGGCCCAATTCAAAGAATTGGTCACAATTGGAGTAGAACCTAATCTAAAGTAGTACTAGTGAGGATACCTTGATTCATGCCCTACTATTGCCCCAAAAAATTGTTTTGGGTTCAACATGAGATCTTACATTGCATACATTCCCAAGACAAATGAGAGCTACTCCAAATAGCTTTCAAACATTGATTTTAGTTAAGGAAGATAGTAGGAGTTGTCGTTGTTATGGCTCTTATCCCATAAACAAGTATAAGAGAAACAAAGTGAGTGGTTATTAAGGTTCATAGTGACTTATCATACATTAGAAGAGTATCAATCATCAATATTAATTCACTTGGATTCAATTGAAGATGGTTACAATATTTAGGTTTCGGATTAATCAAGCCTTGCTCACCATGTATGGACTGGCATGGCTAATCGATTTTCAAATCAATCACATTCTCTTTCTTATTATCACTCACAAGACATCTTCATGACAACCATTGTGGGTGATAATAAGCTAGAGAAGGTGATCAATTTGAGACAACCTTTGAGGCCAAAATAACGAACAGGATCTTGTCAACACAAAATTAGAATAAAACCATCCATGTGTTGGTTTTTTTTGGACCTCCTATATTTAACCTTTGGAGAGGCCTTCCATGGTTGATTTTTGAGATCTTATGCCCTCCCATATCAAAAACACACATATCTAGGTTGATTGAATCTTATTTTTTCAAATATAGGCACAATTTGCAAAATTTCAATGTTGACCCATTTCATTGGTCATTAGATGGGCTCCATGTGAGCTAAGTCTTGCACAAAATATAAAATGAGGTTTGGTGTTTTCTTAAAAAAATCCAATGGTTGCAACCTATAATACTGGAAACAATATTTCAAATGAGCTCTCATTTTCCCAATTTCAAACTCTTATGCATGGACTATGAAGGGCACAAATGAAGTGTCTCCTTGGGAGGCAAATTTTATAATTGTGATTTCATTAGTTAGATTTTGTTGAGAATGTGAGCCAATGAAAGAAATTGTCCCAATGATGATGTAGAATTATTTGAAGTCGTTTCAATAACATATTGTATGCCTAGCTTCGATCCTTAGGTGTTGATAATGAACTTTTGCAAGACTGGAACTAGTTTAATGGTGTTAGTTTGGTGATAAAGGTTCAAAAGTTCAAAAAGTGTCATTATCAGGCTTCAAAACAAAAAGTCAAAGTTTCAAGATTATATCTTATCTTGATATGTTTCCAGTGACCAATACAACAAATCCTTGTGATTAGCTCTCTTTTTTGCTCCCTTTATTTCTTCTGAGGATTATTTTAGTATATTTTTCTCCCATGATTTGAAAAATATGGCGATATTTTATCGAGATGGTGTTATTTTTAGGGTTGTTTACGCTGGACAAAACATTTAGATGCTAATAGCACCGAAAATAGCGCCAGTAATAGCATCGTATTTAACTCCCCTTTCACGCCTAAATTAGTGCCTTGGTTAGCTCCCTTTTTAGCATCGAATGTGCCTAAATATTTAATTAATTGAGGTGTTGGGGTTAAGTGGATAGGGGCTTTGAGGACTATGGGATTTAGGGATTTGGGGTACAAGGAT